>BQNB010098165.1:0-25220 GCA_026074375.1 Tanacetum coccineum
CATTACAAACTCTTTTTTGTTTCTCAACTTGCGGTTCTTTTTCTTTGTTTTTTTGACATTGACGTCATACGACCGCCGCGGCTAAGCTTCGACGACGGGGTCGGAAGCGGCTCCTCTTTATCTTCGGTATCTTCGACTTCAAGGTGGTGCGATTGTTGCTCGGAATGTGGTTGAGAAGTGGTGAATTGGTTTGGTAATTGTTGTTGGTGCATTTGTTGCATTTTAAATTGTTGAAACATCAACAATTCTTCTTGGGTAGCAAATTGGGGTTGGTAATTGGGATAGTAAGGCATTTGGTTGAATGACGGTTGAGTAGATAAGCCCGGATTCGAAGACGACCCCGGAATTTGGTTGGTTGGTCATTAAGCATATCGGAAATCCAATTTGGTTGGTTGGGATTAGGATTCATTTTTTTAGTGAAAAAAAAGGAGAAATAGAGAAATGTGTGTTATAAAATGTATTCAAAGTGTGTGTGAAATATGAAATAAAAAGGGGGTATTTATAGGATTTTTAAATGGGTAAAATTAAGGTTTTGAGGGTATTTTTTTGAAAATCCGCTCCCCCCCAACGGCTATCAACGGATAGTTTTTAAAAATTTTAAAAAAAGGTTTCGCGTGGGCTGTTAGCCATGGCGCGAGAAGCCTTGGCGCGAGCCACGGAGTGGTGCGCCGTGGCCTTTTCTCGCGCCAAAGCTTGGCACCAAGCTACCAGCCGACCACTCCCCCCGCTCTTATAGACAAACATACCCAAAAAAAACCAGTAAACATTACAAAGAAATCACTACAACAAAGACATCAATTTTGTTCTGATGGTGTGGCTATGTAAGCTTAAATCGTTCACAACTATACACAATATTTACCAAATACTATTCTTATAGTATATTAGTAATATACTCCCTTCGTCTCAAAATTATAGTCCACATTTCTTTTTTTGGTTGTCACAAATTAATTGTCCACTTTCATAAATAGATAGGAAAGTTAGTTTAAGTTTACCATATCATCCTCACTTGATATAATAATTACAAACTTTAAAGAAGTTATAAATTAATTGGCTAAGGGTAAAACTGTCGTTGTGCAAAAAGTAAGAGAGAGAAAGCTGTAAAGATGATGTTTTTCTTAAACTACGTGTTTTTTTGTCGGTGGACTATAATTATGAGACGAAGAGAGTAATAGATCATCTAAAACAAAATGTGGCCCTACATAATTGGTAACCCTGTACCTTTGCACAGGTTGCTGATGTGTCATTGCGTGGTGTTAAATTATGATTCAAGTTTTAAATTTATATTTTGTCGACTTAACCAAAAACAACACTTTAACGGGAAGTGTACCTGGTCGGTGGGAATTTCGTGGTAAGTAAGGTGTCGATCACTAAGAGCGAGGAATACTTTCAATTTATTAATACTTTGGTTTTTCTAATCTAAGTTAGTCTAATCTATGCTAAACCTATGCTAAACCTATGTTAATCCTATGTTAATCTTAAATCTAATGGATAAGGAGGGTTTTCAGTCTGAGAGACTGGCATGGGTTTGGTGGTGACTAAAACCAATTCAAGACACTAAAACACACGCAAGCAAATTAACATAAGATAAAAAAGCGGTCTAGCCAAATATAAGAAAACTGTATTAACCATTATTAATCCAATCAGAACGTTGGTTTGTTTATTTAGTGCAATGATTACTTATCTCAAGGCGGCATATCATTCTTAAGACTTAGGCGTTACTTCTTCCTAAGACCTAGACACGTAGAATTGTGTCACAATTAAACGCATCCGCATAAAGCATCCTTATTTGTTGATTATAATCTATCTTAGGGATTAAGGCAATGGTGATCTTGTTAAACCCTAGCTCATAGAGACTTTACCCACTTACCGCTTAATGGCAATTCATACACTAGTAGTCCACTAACCAAGTCTTTACCAATTGATTAGAACGTACTCGTTGATACCAAGGTCACCTTATGGCCCAACTAAGCTCATAATCAAAAGGGTGAAGATAGGTCGTTAATTGTGATCCTATTGGTCTAGATGTATAAATCACTATATGGAGAGCTATCCCGGTATCTAGATTACTTGGTCCGTATCACTAGATCCAGTTGAATGATAGGTCGCATACAAAAGCACGTAAACAAGTATGATGATAAACATAAACAAGCAATTCAATGATATATTAATAAATCGAGATAAACAAACCAAACATTAAGATCTTCATAACAATGGCTAATACCCGAAGGTATTAGCCTTCAAATGTCATAATTAATACAAAAGTAATGATTTAGCCAAGGTAAACTAACCGAGTTAACGAATGATACCAAAAACTAAATGATTACAAGAGTATAAGAAATTACACGTCGTCTCCTATGGAATTAATCGCGTTGCTCGACCTCTTATGCTCTTTTTCTCCTCTGAAAATCAACTTTTGTGGTTTAGGTATCGAGAATATGATTTTGCACACTTAAAACTCGTTTTTGAGTTTTTTATTTATAAGGTCTGAAGTCGGTATCGATACGACGTATCAAATGTCTTGGATACGGCGTATTGGGGGTTTCTTAGAGTAGGGACCACGTTTGATATCTTCCAGAATATTTTATTCCCATATAGCTTGAATACGGCGTATTGCCTTTCCTGGATACGGCGTATTGGTCTTGTTTCTTTCGTGGTCTTTGGTGATTGCAGGCACAGATACGCCGTATCTTCCTTGATAGATACGGCGTATTGGATGTCAGAACAGTAATCTTCAAAATATCTTCGTTTAAGCTCCAGAATGCATGCCTTTTAGTCAATCTTCACCAAGTACTCAATAATTACTACAATTCTCAAATATGAACGATTAAGTAACAATTCTTTGCAATAATTATACAAAATGGGTTAATTACATGGGATAAATGATGCTACAAAATAGACGTTATTTGATGTCATCGGGGACTTTGGGAAATTTGAAGTCTGAGAAAGAATGATAGTTTACCCATCATCGACATCTTAAATTTTGAACACATGACTTCAGAAAATGTTTCACATAGGTCAGGTTTAGTGAAGGCAAAAATAATGTCATCTACATAGATATGTACCAATAAGATGTCTTTGCCTTCTTTCCTGATGAACAATGTAGGATCAACGGTTCCTTTGGAGAACTTCTGGGAGAGTAGAAATGATGAGAGCAAATCGTACCAAGCATGTGGAGTTTGTTTCAACCCATAAAGAGCTTTATTCAGCTTGTACACATGGTTGGGATTCTCTGGATCTACAAACCCGCCCGGTTGACTGATGTAGAGCTCCTCACGTAATATGTCGTTCAAGAACGCGGTCTTCACATCCATTTGATAGACGATCATGTTCATGTGAGCGACAAATGCAATAAAAATACGGATGGCCTCAAGTCGTGCAACAGGAGCAAAAGATTCTTTAAAGTCTATGCCTTCTTCCTGACGATATCCCCTTGCTACCAACCGAGCCTTGTTTTTCAACACACCTCCCACTTCATCTAATTTAACCTTGTATATCCACTTCAAGGTGATAATCATAACACGATCTGGACGAGGTACAAGCTCCTAAACATCAAGACATTTAAACTCATTGAGTTCTTCTTTCATGGCTTCAATCCAACAGGATTTTGTCAATGCTTCTTTATAACTCTTTGGTTCAACCTAAGAAAGGAAAGCATCGAAATAACAGAACAGGGCTTCAGTTTGCAGTTGATGTCGAGTGGAGACCGGTCTAGAAGGATCGCCAATTACATTATCAATCGGGTGATTGTTGGTCCATTTACTAATGTGTTCAGGTGGTTGATTTAGTGAGTGAACATTATTTGGAATAACAACCTGAGAAGAGGATTCTTCAGAACTTGGTTCTGGAATTGGAATACCAACGTAGGGATGATTATCCATGTGTGCAACTTCAATATCATGATCTGCTTCTTCAGCATCGGGATGAATAACATGGGATGGTGATTCTCAAGGAGTTTGTGAAGTACTTGGTGATGGTGCATCTTGATCAATGGAAGTTGAGGAAGGTGTACCGGTTAAAACAACAGGTTCTGGAGCAGCCACTTCAGGAACCGGATGATCAACACGTGGTGGAGGACGAAAGTATTCATCAAACAACAGTTGAAGCAGTGTATCCCAGTCATTCCTTGTCGGTGGGACAAAAGGTGTTCAGAAGGAGGTTATGGCACGAGTCCTGAACCGAGTGTTCCATGAGTGATTTCATGAAGTGCGGGTCCTGAACTGCTTTGTTCAAAAGCCATTGCTATCAGCTCATCAAAGTTAACATGTATTGTTTCCATAAATTATCTGGTACGTCTATTGTATATCCGGTAAGCCTTCTTTGCAGGAGCATATCCAATGAAAATACCAACATCAGCTTTAGCTTTCAGCTTGCCCAAATCTTCACTGTCATTAGTTAGATAACAAAGTGCACCAAATACATGAAGATAGGAAAGATCTGGTTTTCTGTCATGCAGGAGCTCATATGGTGTTTTTCCAGACGAAGATGTATAAGGGAACGGTTCTAGGGTGTAACAAGCTATGGCAACTGCTTCTGCCCATATAAATAATGGTGCTTTAGCATAAATCAACATGGTGCGAGCAGCCTCTACTAAGGTCCGGTTTCGTCTTTCTACAACGCCGTTCTGTTGTAGAGTACGCGCCACTGATGTTTCATGAGAGATACCGACATCTTCATAATAGCTACGCAGAGTTTAATTGACAAATTCTGTTCCATTATCTGTGCGAATATTCCTGACAATTGCATTTAGTCAAACTTGTATCATTTTTAGAAATTTGATGATGAACTTAGGAGCTTCATCTTTCGATCTTAAGAACTTAACCCATGTAAACTGAGAATAACCATCAACAATTACTAGAATATACTTCTTCCCTTTAATACTTTCGACACATTGGCCCGCAAAGATCCATATGCAACAGATAGAGTTTTTGTTGGTTGGTGTCATCAGATTTTGGTTTATGAGAGTGTTTCTTGCTATTTTCCAACGAGCATGCAGAACACAAGTGATCTTTTTGAATTTCAGTTTACGGAGACCTCTAACAAGACCTTGTTTAGCCAGTTGATTAATGGTGCCAAAGTTCAAGTGAGACAAACGTCGGTGCCATAACCAAGACTTGGTCTTAGAAGCCTTTGACAAGAGACAAATTGGAAAAGACTTCATCATATCGCCAATGGACAATGTATACAAATTAGTTCCTCGAGATCCCGTGAGTAGGTCAACACCTTCAAGATTGCGAACAAAACATGTGTGTTTACGAAAAGCTACTTTAAGATCCGAGTCACATAATTGACCAACGGAGAATAGATTGTGTCCGAGTCCCTTAACATAGTAAACCCTGGAAATGGTAACATTCCTGATCTGATAATCACTGTAATCCATTATCTTAGCAATCTCATCATTACCAAACTTGACGGTACCAAGAAATTTGTTGACGAAATTAGTGAGCTGAGAGCGGTTTCCGCTCATATGCTTGGAGCATCCGGAATCCAAATACCAGAGATCAATTTGGACAACCTGAGATCGATAAGAGAAGAAGATGGAAAATTAGAAACAGTGGATCCCCCAGATTGAGTAGGCTCTGAGTTGTTAGAAATCCTAGATTCTATAATCTTAGATTTGCTACTCGAACCTACAGATTTTGTTGTTTTGGGTCTCCTTGATATGTGCTAAAACACACATTATTTGTACCCAAAAAAATGCTAATAAACAGACTAAAACACTAAAATATGGATAAATATGTTGCAAATATGTTTGTATTGTATTTTTATGTCTTACAGGTACAAAGGATTGAAAACAAAGCAAAAACCGTAATTTTCGAGTGACTTTCGACGACATTTTCACGTTTATCGAGGTCGAAACGAAGTCGTTAATTTTCCTCGATCACACCATTGGAAAGAGCACGAAATTACGAGTCCAACGGTACCGGCCTTTCATATTTGAACCTTTTTATTTTGAACCTTTTTCGTCCCTGTTTGAACCTTTAATGCTAGTATAAAGGAACTTGGCCAAATAAGGGTTAAGTAAATAATTATGCATATATATAAAAAGACCACTGCCTAGCGCAGTTGGTCTTGTGGCTTGCTTTGAGATTTCACCCGAGAGGTCGTGGGTTCGAAACACAGGAGGGTTAATATCCCCTCTACGCCACGTCATCTGACACGTGGCACCACGTGGCGGACCCCGACCCGACCCGATCCAGACCCGGCCCAAGACCCGACCTGACCCGGCCCAAACCCGACCATGACCCACCAGTTGACTGGCGGTCAACCACCGTTGACCGGTGGTCCTGCAGTGGTCCGGTGGTGGTCCGCCGTCGTTGACCATCGTCCGCCACCGTTGACTGCCACCGTTGACCACCGTTGACCAGTGGTCCGGTGGTGGTCCGGTGACGGTGCCAGAACAGTAATTACACCACGTAGCACCACTTAGGTGGTGACACGTGGCATTCTAATGATTGGAGTACGAGATACTATGCAGGTATACGAGGTACTATGCAGGTATACGAGGTACTGTAGCAATATGAGGTTGATTGGTACGAGGTTTCTAGAAGCATACGTGGCAGCATCTCATTGGTGGATCCAGCTGGCGGTTACGAGGTATAATCATTGACGTATTAATAACGCGTTGGGACGAAATGACGAAAATGCCCCTCATCTTTGCACTAAAACGCGTCAGAATGGCTTGAAAAGACGAAAATGCCCCCAAGCCCACTTTGGGCTATAAATTGGAACGCAGCAGCTCATTTGCGGAAGTTAGTTTTTAAGTTTATTTTTTTCATAGTAGTAGGTGTAGATTTAGGAGTAGTGTAGTATAATTTTTAGCTTATTGTAAAAGCTTTTATAGCTTATTTAGCTCATTGTAATGAAGATTTTGAGCTTATTAATGAAGATGTTTAAGGTTTGTTTTTATGAAATGCTTATTATTTCTTAATGCTTATTATTTCTTAATGCTTATTTCCTTTTTATGTTTATTCTTTTACTCTTTATTTTCTTTTGCTTATTTCCAAATAAGCTCATGCTTATAGTTTATTTTTAGATCCCATCTCTTAAGCTTATATTCTAATAAGCTACTTTCATAGCTTATTTAGACTAGCTTATTTTATATTATTTTTGATTTAGAGCTTTTCGAGTGAGCTTATTATAGCTTAATTTTCGATTGCTTATTTTTTTTATTCAAGCTTATTTTATATATATATATCTAATCCTTAAATATACCCGTCTCTTGTTCACTTGATTGAACACCTTGGTTTCGGGTGGATTAGATCTAAACAATAAAATAGATCTTAATATTTTTAGAGCTTAATTTCTAGCATAAAGTTTATTGCTATTTAATTCTACTAATATTTTCTTAGATCTAAATATTTAAAATATACCCGATCCAAGTTCACCATTGATTGAACACCTTAAGTTTCGGTGAGATTTAGATATAAATTTTTATCTTTTAGCTATTTGTCTTTAGAAAAAATTATAAAAATAGCTTTTGATTTATCCATCTATTTCTCTTTTCTTGTCTTTACTTTTTCAAAAATGCTTATTGTTTGATTAAGCTCGATTCAAATGCTAAAAAGGGTGTCATGTGTCTCCTACTCGACTTATTCATTAAGTCTTGAGCACCTTTATCTTCGAGAGCTTATTATTTAGCTTATTTAGTCATAAAGTTATAAACTTTACTAGTTTTTCTTATAGCTTATTAAGCTAGGCTTGATTTTCGAATGTACTTGTAGTTATTTGAGAAGTGGCTTATTTATAAGCTTTTATTCTTCATCTTTTCTTCGAAAAAGCCTTGATAGCTTTTTAGCTTATTCTAGTTTTTATTTCAAAAGTAGTTTTTTTTCATATAGATTTAATCTAGTTTTATTTTTACAAAAAATTAGTTTTCAAAATAGCTTATTTTTCTAAAAAAGTTTTCCTTTTATTAGCTTATTTTGTCTTAACTTTTCATATCTTATTTCTTATTCCATCTTTCTTCATCTAAGGCCGGAGCTTAAGGGTCTCATAAGGTTGATAAATAGATAAAGTTTTGATCTTTATGGTTTTTATAAAAGTAATTAGTAGATAAAGTTAACACCTTTATTTGCTAATTAGTGAAGTAGAGCTTAAAAGTGATAAACTTATTTGTTTATTAAGTTTGTAAGATCAGGTGGTTATCGTTTATTTGCGGCTCTTCAATTTGGTTTTATTTTCTATCATTTTTTCAATTAATTAGTGTAGATTTAATTAGTTATTTATAAAATGTTTGCTTGTTTTATATTTGCCTATGCGTATAAGTAGTGTTAACTTGCGGTTTGCTTAAGTGATATATGAATTTGGAATTTAAGTGTGCGGTTTTTAACAGGTTTTTAAAAAAATTAATAATCAATTTACATGTCGTCATTTACTTTTAATGCAATTTAATAAAACTATAACAAGTTGAAATTTTTGTGCATCAAAATTTCATTTTTTTGTGCATTAAAAAAACGTATAAAAACTCGAAATTAGAAAAACTTCATTCACAACTTTTTTATGCACCAACATACCGGATCTTGTGAATTTTTTTCAGAATTTTTCGAGAACTTTAAAAAAAAAACATGTGTAGTGTATCCTTCTCACGAATATTTGTCTTTTTATTTGATCTTTACCCTAAAGCCAAAACCAAAATATTTGTTATTCAAGCACCAAACGAAACATTCTCATGAATTTCAATTCATCTCTCGCCGTGGAAACGACACTCGGAAGATAGAATATTATTTTTCCTAAAGTAATTGTCTTATCTGACGGGATATACTATAAATATTACTATGACACGCGTTTGACGTTTATCATAATGGCGCCGCTGCCGGGGAGAGGTGTAGCGATTTTTACGAGATTGTTTGTATTCGAGCCTTGAAGAACCTTCCCTGTGAAGTTATTTTCTTTATAAAAATATAAAAATACAAAAATATTTTTCATTGTCTAAAAAAATAAAAATAAAATAAATAAAATAAAATAATAAAATAAAAACATTGTCCATAAAAAGAAATAAAAATTACCAAGTTGGTAAAAGAATACCAATATATAATACTTTCAACTGAAGTATTACCCAGTAATAAGTTCCTGAACCAAAGTTTCAAAAACTTGCCTTTTGTGTCACTTGCGATATGCGGCTCACCTTTGAAAATTAAACACTTTTAAAGAGCTACCGTGAAGCTTGTTGATTATTAGGTTTAAGTTATTCAATACAATATATTTGTTAAAAAAAATAAAAAAATAATCTTCTTTTTGTTCTTATCCATTTACTTCTTTTCTTAACCCTCTAAATTGTTTAATTATTTCTTATGACGTCATTTAACCAACGTGAGTGTACGGGGTATGGACAACCATGTGATGGCTTTTATTGTTATATATGTACATTTTCGCAGTGTGGTGTTAATCTTCTACTTGGAACTTGTTTAAATTGCACTTATGGTGATGGAAAGCCAGTCACTTGTTGTGGGTGTGAAGGCCCATTAAGAGGAGGATTTTGTTCATTTTGCGCTTCAAGAAATGGAAATTCATTCGATTATAATCCAAACCCAAACTCGTTCAATGAATCTCAAAATTTTTCTGACTACCCTCCACAACCCCGGTATGAGACGAATTTTTGTGAGTTATGTGGAAACGATACTTATTTTGGTTACGATTGTCCAACACAAGTTCCGTTTAATTCTAATCCGGACCCTTGTTACAATCAAAACTTCGATAATAATTTTTCACTAACTTCACCAAGTTTTCCACAACAATACATTTGTTGTGAAAACTGCGGGGGTCCTCATGAGACTTTTCCGTGTCAACCAATGAACCAAGATTTCTATAATTCTAATCCTTTCGGTTTTGACCAATTTCAACCCCCGCAGTTTCCCGTCAATTATCCTCCTCAAGAGACGAATAAAGAAATTTTGCAAGCTCGAGAAGACTTAATGGAAGCTATACAAGCCTTTTTAAAGAACTATGATCATATACTTCCTAATGAAAAGTGCATGGATTTATTGCTAGCCGAGGAGAGATTTCTTAAGATTAAGCAAACTATGGAAGAAGAGCAGAATCAACCTGAAGTTATGCAAGAATTGCTTCTTAAACTCATGAATGATTTGCAAATTCTTAAAGGAATTCAACAAGAGAAGAAGGAGACGGCAGCTCAAAGTTTTACTCCATATTGGAATTTTTCTATGATTGACGATGAAGAAGCTAGAGAAAACTTTATGAAAGATATTTGCACCTTCTTGAGGAAGTTTAGTCGTATACCTTTTGGAGTAACACCAAAGGTTATATTGATAGCTTAGGAGAGATTTGGTGAAATTAAGCATGCTTTGACAGACAAGCAATATCGACAAGAGGATATTCAAGAATTGATGAGTAAACTCCTTGAAGATGTGCGAAATATTAGTGAAGAGCTATCAGAATATATTAATTGTCCAAGCTGGAATCGTCCTACTATTTTCTTTGACGATGATGATGAGTATACTATTATATATAGCAAGCCTAAAGCAATTACACCCGACTTACCGATCGAGGAGCCCGATAACTCTCTAAGTATGGGGGATGAGCATCTTGACACTATTCCTAGTGTTGAGGACCTTGTCCCGATCCCAAGTGAGTTCGAGGGTATTTTCGAAGATACGTGTGATGTGCCCGTTTGTGAAGATCCTTCCACTTTTGATGCTTTGAACGAACGATCTATTCTGGATTTTATCCGATCTCCTTACGATGTTGGGTACTTCAAGTGATGTACATATTATTTTTGATGACATCGAGTACGTTAGCTTAGTGGAGGAGTATAATGGTCAAGTCCAAGAAGAGAAAAAGAGTTTGACTTAGAAGATATTTTTCAAATCCAAGACATTATTCTTCGTGAGATGAGTAATTACGTTGATATCAGTCGTTTATTTATAATATAGGATCTTTAATGACTACCCTACTCCTGATCGTGTGCCTTAGCTCCTTCCTTAGTCTCCGATCGATGTCCTCGGATAGTGATTCGTTCTTTGTGAAGTTCGTTACTTCTTACTACTTATTAGGATATAATTCTTTTATCCAAAGTCGAGACTTTTAGCGATCATACGGAGAGGACGAAGGAAGTGGCAGTACCACCTACTATTGCTAATAACTCTCTTCCCGAGTATGATTCGTTTACTTTTTGAGATTGAGCCCGATCAGGGAGGGTTGACTAGCGTTGTTATTTTGATAATTCAAATGACCCTCTTTTGGAGCTTCCTGAGTTTGAATCATTCCACTTTGATCTTTATCCGTCATTTCCTCGTCCTCCTCCGGAAACCACAGTTGTTGAGATTTGCTTAAAATGTTTGAGCCCGATACGCCGTTGTTAACAATTTGATGAAGCTTTAACTGAAGACGAATATTTTGACCAGGGGGAGGTGAGATTGTTTTATCCCAAAATGTTGAAGATGATGATTCCTTCACATTTATAATTTGGACTTTTCTCCTGTTTCTCACCTACCCTGAGGTTTCTCTCTTACTTGTCTCCACCGGGAGTGAAGACACTATTTTTGACCCCGGCATCTTCACTTAGAGCCGGTGGCATCTCATCGGAGTGGAACTTTCATGAAATTCAATGTTTATCCAACCATTAATGAAAAGCCCGATGAGATTTTCTTTCCTTTTTCTTCCCCATTGTCAACTTTATTCACCGGGGTCGAGTCGAGATCGTGAATCGGTTTAACTAAAAACAGTTTTCTATTTTTATCTTTTTTTTAACAATTATAATGTGAGGGGGCTCGCCTTTTTCCTTTCTCTTGTTTTGTGTTTTGTGATTTTATGTCCAGGATACCCGGATTTTGAAGACTCTCGTGCTCATGGTTTTGTCCATTCATTCGAGATTCATATCCTCAGCTTCATTTAGGGAATCCAATATCCTTAAATCTTATCGATTTTATTTATTCTTTGCACATTATTAATAAATGGCTTTAGATTGCGGTACGAACCTTAATACTTGTTTATGCCTTGAAATTAGTATGGGGGTGACAGTTCACATTGTTGGAAAATGTGTACTGTAGTCTTAGTATGGGGGATCTAGCGATTTGATTGTGACTGCAGCCGGGTTGTTTTCTCGTACTCCCGTTTTTTACCACCAAAAAAATTTCAAAAAAATGAAAAAATTTTAAAAATTTTAAAAATAAAATAAGTGTTTTTTCATAATTTTGACTTTCCTGCTGGGTAGAATAAGAGTAAATTTTGACTCGATTCGGAGCGTGTGTTGTGGCTGTAACCTTGTTCCTAACTTTTTAGGTATAGCGTTCGAAGAAAATTCGCGAAGAACGAAAAATAATAGAGTTAAGTATGAGTGGGATGCTAAACAAGGATTAGTTGGAAATCTTAAGAGTTCATGTATGTAATTTTTGTTTTTTTCTCCCATAAGATTCTAACCGGATTAATTTACGTGCTGTTTTGGAAATTAAACTTAAATCAACAATTTTTATGTAATATATAGCAAAAAATTTAGTCTTAGTTCAAACTTATACTTGAATTTGTCAAAAAGAAGTCTTCCTAAAAATAATAATAATAATAATAATAATAATAATAATGAATAAAATGATGAAAAATAAAAATAAATATAATAAAAATAAAAGCTGTGGGCTGATAAAAGTTTACTACCTCTTGCCGGCTCACAACCGATGTGGTAGTCTTCTAAAGAAAGCCCATAGTAAGAATAAAAATCCAAGACTGATAAAAGTTTGCTGCATCTTGCCGGCTCACAACCGATGTTGCAGCCTTCTAAAAGGTCGAGGGTTACAATTGCATGAATGTTTAAATATTAAGTTTAAATTAATAAATAGATTTCTATTTGTTAAATTCAAATATGCTTTTGAACTTTGACTATTCTATTTTAAAGCTATGTATATACGGGAAACCTGAGAGTTTTTGAAACCTAAGGTCAGTGTAGTCCCAATTACTAGTCTCGGTGTGTGTAAAAAGCCCGGTCACTTAGCCAATGAGGTTGGGATGTGCCGAGACGGAATAGTCAGCTTCTATGGATGATCTCACCTTTGAATTCATCTATTCTCAGGGTGGAACGTGAAGCATAGAATTTTGCAAAAAATGTTTAATCTATGGTTTAAATTTAAAATTGCAAAGTCACCTAAGATATATGTTGTCGGGTGGAGAGAAAAGATCAAAATTGCGAATATGCGATAGTGTTAGCATCTAAAACTGATATTTTTTAACTGTGAATGTGAATTTGTTTTTTAAGATTGGTTTGGACTGCGAGTGAAAAGTCTGGGACGATGAATTAATCCTTTGTGGGGCATTTTCGGAGATCGAAATGATCTTGTTCTATGATACCTAATATCGAAAGTCAAATAGTTAGGTTGCTTTAATAAAAGTTTTTAAAATATTATATTATATAAAATAATTAATAATAATATTAATAATAATAAGAAAAAGGAAAAAACAAAAATATTGTGGTATGGAGCATATATCTTCAATAATGGTAAAACGGGGTGTTTTATTAACTTTTGTTCCTTAATCCCCTTAGATGATGCATTTTGCTTCTTTTCAAGGTGTTTAGTTTGGGGGTGATTGATATTTTTAGTTTAAGGGCGTATTTATTACATTTGCTTTGAGGGACACGACAATACTTTAGTATAGGGTTTTAATTTTGGTATTTTCTATTTTTTACATAATTTTTACCTTGAAAAAAAAATCCAAAAGACCAAAAACATAATAAAAATGGCAAATATATGCTTGTTTTTATGTTTGTGTATGGTGCTGGTACGGATATCAAGTAAAAAAGGACAAAAATAAAAACAAACCGGACAAAACGGAGCACGAGATCGGAATAAGGAGCGCGAGAAGAGAATAATGATTCCAACGGTGTGCCCAGATTTTATTGGGCCAGCCCGTTACTCATTTAATGGGCCCGGGCCAGCCCAAACTAGCCAAAAGACCAGTCAAAAATCAAATCTGATCATTTAAAATGGGAGATGACATTATGCTTAAAAACAATTTTCAGGTCACGTGGACCATAAGAATTACAAGCTAAATGGCATGTGATCATTAGCCACTCTACTTTGTTGCGAATCAGGAAATATACACATGGAAGAAACAAATTGCATATTTCTTCATAACCTCATTTTCAAAACTACCAAAATTGACCTCCCAATCAAGACATTAAAGCTTGCATTTGATTTATGCATGTAACGGAATGAAACGTTGGTGTCAGACTATTGGATGATCCAACTGCAATCACTAGGAATAGCAATCATTGGCATTTATGTGTGGGCTCATGGATAAAAGACAATCATACCCATCGATCTATTACTCCTATTGGCTGACCACTTAAAATGACGATTATGCCCTCACACACTTTTGGGCTATATATTCAAACAGCAGCATCTCATTTTGGGGATATCTCTTTTTCCTCTTTTATTTTAGTTAACGCAAGTTTTTTTTTCTTTTCAGTAGTTTTTGTTTGCTTATTTAGAAATTTTGTAAAAAAGGCTTTTTTGAAGGCCTTATTTGAATCCATAACTTGTTTATAGTTTATTTCATTTAATGATGATTATTTATTTTAGGGGTTATTTAGTGTTTACAATCCTCTTTAGCTTATATTCTATTTTCTTGTGTTTAATAACAAACAAGTTAAAATATAAAGCTCATTTACGGTTACTTCATAATTCTATCAAGCTTGTTTTTGGGAATAAGCTATAGCTTATAAGAGAAGTGTTGATTTTATTACTTTTCATTGAGAAAAGCTCGATTCGATTTCTAAAAAGGGGCGATGAGTTTGTTATTACACAACTTATTCATTAAGCTTAAGTTACCTTTTTGATTCAAGAGCTTGTGTTTCAAAATCAACTTATTACGTAAGTTTACTTATAAACGATTTGGCTTATTTTCTTTTGTTCTCTTTCTATCTTATGGCTCGATTCGAACATTTCAATAAGGTGCGTTGAGTTTAGAAAACTCGGCTTGTTAATGAGCCTAGTCACCTTTTAATGTTTTCAAGAGCTACTTTAGCTTATTCTATTTTTAAAATCATTTTGACTTATTAGCTCGTTTTGTAAGTTTGTTTCAGATCCGAATAGAGCAAATCCTAGTGCTTATTTTTCACGGCTTATCTTCTTAAGCTCGATACTCTTTGGATCTTGGAAGCTTATAAATAAGCTCATTTCGTCTTAGCCAATTTTTTAGAAAATCTTAGCTAGCTTTTAAATAATTATCATTTTTGGTCCTTCGTTTGGTAACTAAGCTAGGAGATCGGCTGTTTCGATCTTGTAGTAAGAAATTAGGACTTTTAAGCCATTTTGGGAATCTTTTGGTCTGCATTGGTTAGTTTAATTTAGAGTTGTGCTAGTTAGTTTTTAAGCCTCGGTTTTATTTGTAGATATTGCTTTCTGTTTTATAAGAATTTAAGTTAGGCTAATTTGGAATGTTAGATAAATGGGCACAGTTATGATTAGTCTTAGTTTGATTTTTGGGCTTGTATGTAGAATTTTCAGTGGGCTTGCGATTAAGTTGGGCCTAGTAGTTAATATTAATAGATTTAGAGACTTGGACTTGCAAAATTTTATCTGGGCCACGATTAAAAAGTTTGTACCTGTTTGAATTTAGTTGGCCCAAGTAGAATTTGCAATTTGCTATAACTGTTCTTATTCATAACAGTTTGTTATTTTGTGATTTGCTTTTTGGTTATACGGTCAACTATGAGGGCGGAGCTACGGGTTTATTTAGCTAGATAGAATTTAATTATTTTCTTTAGCTAAATAAATCGGGTGGTATTCATTTATTTGCGGCTCTTCAGTTCGGTTCCATTTTCTAATCCTTTTTCGATACTTAGAGTAGATTTATTATATCTTTTATAATATGTTTTGCATATTAGTTGTAGATTTTTTTTTAACTTTGATGTTTTACATTTGCCATGTTTAGTTAGTTGATTTATTTGCTCTTTTACGTGTTTTAGGGAAATTAATACAGGATTTATAATATGGTTAAAGATTTTAATTTTGGAACATTTTATTTAGATTAAAGGTTTTAATAATAAATAATAAAAAATATATATATAATTTCTTTTATGTAGGGTTTACTTTTAGAATTTGCATGTTTTAAAAAGTGATTTTATTTATGCTTGATTTATTTTGTCTCGTTTCAATACTCGTTTTGTTCAAATGACTTTATTTGTTTTAATTGTTTCTTTTGCCTTTGATCGTTTTTATGCTTTTATTTACTTGATCAATATGTCAAGTAGGATTTAGGAACCCAGATCAAATCCATTTTTAACGATTCAAAAACGCGGCGATCACGGATTTTTAACCGATATTTTCAATTTACACTTCGTCGATGGGATAACGAAGCCCGGGGAGGTTTTGTTTGAGACATGTTTGGTTATAAATGTTTGTTTTCTTAAACCCGACGGAAAATACTTACTATACTATTTATTTTCATATAATCATGTATATACTTAATTATTATATTGTGGTTATTTATTGTATAGTTGTGTTCGGGTGTATCTTGACAACTTGCATGGTCTGCATCTGCATATGCCGTTAGTGCCATAGCGGTGTCTTTCAGATACCAAAGTCCCCAATTAATGGTTCCTCTGAGATACTGAAAGACCCGTTTAAGTGCTTCAAGATGCTTTTTAGTAGGCGATGCCTGATACCTAGCACACATGCATATAGCGAATACAAGGTCGGGTCTACTGGCAGTTAGATACATTAGGGAGCCGACCATACTACGAAATCGAGTCTGGTCAACTGGAATCCCTAAGGGGTCCTCATCCAGTTTAAGTCGATCCACCATTGGTGTATCAATAGAGTCACACGAATCCATCCCAAATTTCTTTAAGATTTCTAGAGCAAATTTTGATTGATTAATGAAAATGCCTCCGGGACTTTGAGAAACTTGTAATCCTAGGAAAAAAGACATTTGTCCCATCATTGACATTTAAAATTTTGAGCTCATCTCATTGGAAAATATGTCACATGCTTTAGGGTCGGTCGAGGCAAATATGATATCATCTACATATATTTGAACAAGAAGAATATGTCTGCTTGTTTTATGAGTGAATAATATCGGGTCAACTGCACCCTTGGAAAACTTGTTGTCCAGAAGAAACAGTGACAAGGTGTCATACCACGCCTAAGGAGCCTGATTTAAACCATACAGAGCCTTTTTCAGACGATAAACATGTGTTGGATGATCTGGATCAACAAAACTCCCTGGTTGACCAACATAGACCTTTTCCTTCAACTTGCCATTAAGGAATGCTGTCTTGACATCCATTTGATAAATGGTCATGTTCTTACTGGCAGCATTGGCGATGTAGATTCTTATAGCCTTGATGCGTGCAGTCAGTGCAAAGGATTCCTCAAAATCAATACCCTCCTCTTGTCGATATCCCTTGGCTACCAACCTAGCCTTGTTTTTCAGAACATCACCGTACTCATCAAGATTAACTTTGTAAATCCACTTGAGAGCTATAATCATGACGTAGTCTGGTCGTGGTACTAATTCCCATACTTGAAGTTGATCAAATTCGTGAATCTCGTCTTGCATGGCTTGAAACCAGCAATTATATATTATTCTCTTTGATAAGATTGCATATTAACTTTTGCTTATCTTTTTATAATGCATACTTTTTTAAATAAAAAATAGGATATTCATATAAGTTTTAAGTTAAAAAATTATATTGAATATTACAAAGAATAAAAATAGCCGTGTAATTTGTGTTGACCCAAACCGAATTAGCAAAACATATTTAACTAACACCTAATCTTTTAGCATTCAGTTACTTAGTTCAACAACCAAACAACCAAAATAAGATAATTGGCCTAACTCGATCAAATAGTCATTATTAATTTCATGTCGGATGTGTGTTTTTACACCTTTTAAGTATATATTATTTAGTTATGAAAAGTTAAATAGTTGTTTAGATTTTTTACCAAAAAATTCTTTTAAGTAATCAATACAAGTAACAAATTTTATATGAAGATTTCTTTATGAAAAATGTTATAAAATTTAGAGTAAACTACATTTTTGGTCCTCATGGTTTTCGGGGTCTTTCACTATCAGTTCATTTTTCAAAAAAGTTACGAATCCTCTTCAAAGTCCGATGAACCATAACACTTTTAATCCATTATTACTTTTTTAGATTGAAAGTGAAAGTTAACTTTCACTTTCACTTTTACTTTCAGTCCATTTTGGACTGAAAGTGTTATGGGTCATCAGACTTTGTAGAAGATCCGTAACTTTTTTGAAAAATGGACTAAAAGTGAAAGACCCGGCAAACCACAAGGACCAAAGATGTAATTTACCCTAAAATTTACTTAGGATCAGTAGTGTGATTTTATTAGGCAGTTTATCCATATACAACAAATTATATCATTCCGCACATATGAATATGTAAAAAAAATTAATGAATCTCAATGAACACATAATTGGAAGTTCATTAATGTAAGTGAACTAGAGCGATTTTGTTCATTATGGCTAATTTGACTAAGCAAACATAATATTTTGTTCATTTTCATCGCGTGATTGAATATTAAAAAATTTGATTTGGTTTCCTATTTCTAACAAATATATTGCAAAAACAAGCAAAGACCCAATGGACATCAACATTAAAGCAATTAACTTAAAATCATGAAAACTTTAACGGGGAATTCCTAAAACGCAGACATTTAGCAACTAACTCAAAATTTTAGACCTAAAAAATGCAAATTTTATTTTTATAAATCCTAAATGACTAAAAATAATTTTCAGAAAAAGAATTATATTTTTTTGATTTTTACTTTATTTATTACGAATTAAAAATTATTTTAATCTAGAAAACTAATTAAAAATACTAAACTAATTTATAAAAATTTGAAAAAATTACTAAAAATACTTTGGACAATTTAAAACTTGAGAAAAATAAAACCGGTTCCACAGCTTATTTGAATAAGCTGTTAAAAAGCTTTAAAAGTCTGAAAGGCAGAAGGGGAAAACACCCTTAAATATTTAATGAGGTAAGCTTATAATGAAAAGACCCAAGGGCGAGATGGTTGAGGTGTGTGTGTTAAATACGTTGGCTATGAAAGGGGAGGTCACAGGTTCGACCCCTGTGACCTCTTCTTTTTATGAAACATTTTTTTTATTTTTCTTTTTAAAACTTTTATAAAACAAGCTAAAATAAGCACTTTTAACAAAGACACTTTTTCTGGATCTTAAAATAAGGCTACAATAAGCTTCAAAATAGATTGGGAACAGTTGTGCTCATTAAGACTTAGTTAACATAAGCTTAAAAACTTACTATGGCATTTTTGGAAACTTATGAGCAATAAGAAAAACTAAATAAGAAGAAATTATAACAAGTCCTAAACCTAATAAGCACCTAGGGCCCAAAAATAAGCAACAAAGCAAAAACTAAAAGCACTTAAGAAGACAATAAGAAAACAGACAAAAATGAACGTCATAGGGCTTTTATGACAGATTTTAAGCTAAGGTAAAAGACACATGAGTACTTCTAATTGACTTAAATCTGAAAACAAATATACTAGACAACCTAATAAGCACTTATAACTAGAAATTAACTAATAAGCTAAGCTAAAAAGTTCTAAAAAGCTAGAATGAAAAAGGACTTGAACAAACAGCTTTAAATGAAAAACAACCAACTTTGAGCTCAAATTAAGACCAATTAAGCACTTGTAATAAAGTATAAGCTAAAAACAGATTAATGATGACTTCCAATGAACACATAAAAACTAGAATTAAGAAATTTTGTTTAGAAAATAAGCTAAAAAAAGATTTAAAAACTGACAGACTAAAACTGTTTTTGGCTTTTTTAGTTTTTAAAGGCAAAATAAGCTAATGCAGCATAAGATTTAAGCTACTAAATTAAAACTAAATGTAAAAATAAGCTAAAACAGATTCAGTATTCTATCTAATAAGCTTATGCTTGAATTTTCAGAACCTAAAACTTCCTAACTCTATCCTAAATTTGCTGATGAAAATTGGACTTCAAACTTTTGAAAATGAAACTTGAATTTAGACAGATTTAGACTTAAACCACACAAGAAAATTGACCACTTAAGCATACTACTTTCTACTGCTTTAAGGACTCAAATCAAGTATGAAATCAACACAGATTAGCACTTAATCTAAATCTCAATCAAATAAGCTGATTATTAAAGTTACTACACACAAATTCAAAGAGTTTTTAAACCAAACTTTATACTTAATTTTAGATTTAAAAACTTTGTTAAGTCAGACATATACTTGATTAAGGCCTAACAAATTGTCTTAAAAGGTAAAAGACACTCAAGCAGTATTAACTTATGTTAATACTGCTTGTGCCAAACACCCCTTAAGAAGCTTGAAATCCATAATAAGCTTAAGACAGATTGATATA
The DNA here is from genome assembly GCA_026074375.1 of Tanacetum coccineum. Lineage (NCBI taxonomy): Eukaryota > Viridiplantae > Streptophyta > Magnoliopsida > Asterales > Asteraceae > Tanacetum > Tanacetum coccineum. The sequence continues at coordinate 20,336 of BQNB010098165.1, forward strand.
AGCTATGTAAAGCTAAAACAGATTAAGATCCAAGCTTATTAGGAAGTTTTTAGCAATTTTCAACCATAATTAAGCACTTATTAATAAGCTAGAACAATAAGCAGTTTTAAAGCTAAAATAAGCAGATTGATAAGAAAACTTGAACAAGAGATATTTAAGCTAAAACTTATAACCAATAAGCAATTATGTAACACAATAAGTAATAATAAGCACAGTTAAAGTATGTTTAAGCATAAATAAGCAGAACATAATCAATAGTTTTAATAAGCTAAACAATAAATTAGAGATTATACCTTGATCCCAAGCTCAAAACAGGGATCTGAATTGCTCAATAAAGCTTATCAACAAGCTCTAGCTTGTTTGCACAAGCTAGTGAGGTCTATAAGCCCTTCCTAAACTGGGCTATACATCCCCACATTAATAATGATGTAGGTAATTTGGGTATTTAGGCGTTGTGCATGAACGAAAAAAAAAACCGAACCTAAACCAAAAAAACCGAAGAACCGAAACCTAAAAAACCAAAACCGACTGAAAAACCGATGGTTCGGTTTTTGGATTTTAGAAAAACCGAATTTTTGGTTCGATTTGGTTTTAGCATTTAAAATAAAACGATATAAACCTAACCGATCTTTTATAAAACATAAGGGAACAAATAATAAGTTGTATCGAGCTATGGGTACTCGATCAACACACCATCACAATACGGTCATGAATATGCTCAACTAGATTAACTATATCATGTCAAGTAACTACTCTTTTTTTCATATACTTCTTGTGCATGCCATTTATGACACATAATAAGTTCTCTTCTATGAGTTTTTTTATGTTTATTACGTTTTTATCGTTGTTATTGTGTTGCTTTATAACACATAAATAATTTTTAAGGGTTTTATATGGTCATTTGTTTCTTATTATCATTGTTGTGTCTTCGGTTCTTCTTATTTGATTGTTTTTTAAAGCTTTGAAAGTGTTGGTTTATGGTATATTCCAATTTGACTTTGCAAAAGCAAAGCTCGATAAGTCGTATAGAAACCGAAAAACCAAACCGAAAATAAACTGACAACCGAAAAACGAAACCGACACAAAACCAAAACCGAATGGTTTCTAAAAATCAAAAACCAAAATTTTTCGGTTCGGTTTCGGTTTTATACAAAAATCGAACCAAACCGTACCATGCTCACCCCTAATTTGGGGTAAAATTGAGTGTAATTCTGATTAGAACAGTATTAATGGAAACTAAGCTGATTTGTAAGATACTTGATAAGTAAATGAGCTTATTAGAACTTAAAAACAGTACATGATATGAAAATTAAGCTTTAACATAAAACTGAAATAAGAAAGACAGAATTTAAGGTAAATTGCACTTTTATTTAAAAACTGGAATTGCAATATTAAAAAGAACATTACAGTATTCAAAACAGTATTTAAAATTACAATTAAAACTTAAACTAAAATCTAACACCCTAAATTATGAAAATGAAGCTCTATTTATAAGAGGGAATGAGGAGCGGGTGTGCTTCTTCTGTGAGGAGGCTGAGGAGTGCTTCCCAAGCATCAATCCTGGCCCTTGATTCTATCTTGTGCTTCTTTAAATTGATCTCACCCCTTGATTTTGCTTCCACGCATCATCTACCAATAGGATTGCTTGGGATTGCCAAGGTGGCATTCCTCTGATGTATGTGTCAGGTGGGATACTCTTCTAGAAGCCTTTTAAGTGAGTGGGTAAAAGGAATTAAGCTGGGGTGCAGGGTAGAAGACCGTGAATAGTAATTTTGACCCGCCCTTACTTGTTTGACTTTTGGCGGGAAATTCAGTTTTGGGTTGTGTTTGTTTATTTGTTGGGTAACGATTGTTAAGTGGAGGGATGGATGGTATGATATGTCAGGGACTAACGGTGTAAAACCCAGGGACTATCAGTATTAGTCCTTAAGGACTAAATTTGAAACAGTTTGGTCCTTTTGGGTTATTTCAGATATTGGGCTTATGGTTTTATATTTTGGCTTAAGATTTAGTAAATGGCCTTTTTAGCTTAATGGGCTTTTGTGGCCCAATAATATGAGATCAAGTGGGCCCGCAATCTTGACTTTGTCTTCGGCTTTGACTATTCACGCTCATTCCATTCTCGTGCTCGGTTTTGTCTATTTTTGCTTTATTTTAGTCCTTTAATGCAATATTCGTTACCTCCATAGCACAATAACCAAAACACACATATACACTATATTTTAATGTTGTTTTCGTTCATTATTCACTTGCACTATAAATAGAAGCCCTAAAGGTAACACTCATACACTCATTTCACTAGCAAAATAATCAAAATATCCTCTCTTGTTTTCTCATAAACCCATGGCTCAAAAAAATTTCTAGGGTTTCTATAGTTTTTATTTTATAAAGATTACAAGTATACAAGTGTTCTTAGGTATAGTATCTAAGGTTTAAGAAATCACTAGTTTTGAAAAGCTCACCGTTTAACCATTTTTATGCATTTATTATTATCATACATAACTATACGTAACAAGAAACACTAAAAAGGATAAATTCATCGTCTTTGATTTTTCACCCGCCCCAAACCAAGCTTAAAAACAAAATCATTGTTAAATACAAGTTAAAATGCTAACACTACTCATAAATACTAATTGTGGATGCATAGCTACTTTCTGCTCCCTTATTTCCTAAATCCTCTTCAGATTTTATTATTATTATTTGTGACAATAAAATTAATATCTTATTTATATAAAGTAAACTCGGTTTAGACTACAATTAGTTTGAAATCTTTTTCTAAAGAGACGATATGGTGAGAATAAGGTCCACATTAAGGTTCTAATTTTACATGATTTAGGGGTTATCCTTTTTAGATAACACTGGAATTGAAATTTGGCTTTATTATTATTATTGCAACATTATTAAACCTCGGTCCTTTAGAAGGCTGCAACATCGGTTGTGAGCCGGCAAGATGCAGCAAACATATTTCGACCTCGGTAATTTCCTCGACCTTTTAGAAGACTGCAACATCGGTTGTGAGCCGGCAAGATGCAGTAAACTTTTATCAGCCCACAGTTTTATTATTATTATTACCTCCACCCTTTAAACGACTACCACATCGGTTGTGAGCCGGCAAGAGGTAGTGGTCTTATTTCGGCTTCGGTTTATTACATAACTTATTATTATTAGCCAAATTTCAAGTCCTGTGGTCTTTTAACAACTGCCACATCGGTATGCGAGCCGACCATGGTCCAGGAGTCTATTTCCCTACAACACTGACAAAACCTCGATGTGTACCTTACTTTCACCAGAAGGAATCTCTACGAAGTGATTTAAACTAAGAATCGCAAAAACCTAAAGTAACTTTATTTATTCAATAATTATATAAAGTTTATTAAGCTGGTGGGAGCAAAAAGCCACAATTAACCTCTATGAGCCTTAAAGAGAACCAACTACTCTATGTTTAGCATCTAACTTATATAAAACTCTATCATTTTTCGTTCTTCGCAAATTTAAAATCTTTAATAAAAAGATCCGCGAATGCTTAGTCTAATAAAACAAGCTTTGCATATTTAAAGTCTATCATGGAAACTTGCAAAACTCTTGGCTCTTTAAAGCTAGAATTCGCGTTTTAAAGCTTCTTGTATAAAAGACTAGCAAAAGCTTAAATTTATATAAGTTAAGGGGCAAGCTAGAGCGCAACATGCTCGATCAAGTCAAAATTTATTCCTTAAAAAGACAAAACATCGTGTCTAAACACTTATTCTATTTTTGAAAAAATTTAAATTTTGGCATATTTTTGCTATTTTTGGTGGAAAAACAGGGTTACGTGAAGACAAGGCAAATGCAAGTAAGATCAAATCGAAAGATCCCCCCATACTAGAACTACACATTGTCCTCAATGTGAGACTGTCACCCCCATACTAATTTCAAGGCATAATCCAAATATTAAGGGGTCTCTACGCAAATCTAAAGCCGTTTATTAATTATGCTAATAGATAAACGTTAAATCAATAAGATCTAGGATATCGGATTCCCAAAAATAGGCATGCGAAGGATTGAAGATCGAGTGGACGATGGACAAAACCACGAGCACGAGAGTCTTCAAAATCCGGGCAATCCTGGACATAAACCACAAAACACGAAACACGAGAAAGGAAGAGGCGAGCCTCCTCACATCACACTTATTATTATACTAATATACTAAGGATAAGCATGGGTTGCCACCCACGAAGCGCTTGTTTTTGTTAACCGAGTCACGAGCCTGACTCGATCCCCGAATTTAGTGGTCCATGAGGAAAGTTTGGAGATCCGGGACAACCATTTGTGGTGTGTCCTCTCCAAAATAATGTTTAAGTCTATGACCGTTCACCTTGAAATTTGGTCCATTTGTTTGAGATAACTCGATGGTTCCATAAGGGAAAACTTGAGCAACGGTGAACGGTCCGGTCCAACTGGTTTTTAGCTTGCTCGAGAAAATCTTTAATCGAGAATTGAAGAGAAGAACCCGATCACCAACGTTGAAAACGAGGTTTTTAATCTTAAAATCACGAATCTTCTTTGTTTTCTCTTTATAGATTAAAGAGTTCTCGTATGCATGATCCCGGAGTTCGTTTAATTCATTCATTAAACTTTCCGGTGATCACCCGCAGTCTTAAGGTCAAAATTACAATGCTTTAAGGCCCAATAGTTCTTGTGCTCAAGCTCGATAGGAAGATGGCAAGCCTTTCCGTACACGAGCTTATAAGGAGTGCACCCGATGGGTGTTTTGAAGGCTGTACGGAAGGCCTATAATGCATTATCTAACTTATCAGACCTTGAAGCATGGTTTTCACCTATGGTCCTTTCTAAAATACGTCTCAAACCACGATTTGAAACCTCCACTTGTCCACTTGTTTATGGATGA
>BQNB010098166.1:0-5000 GCA_026074375.1 Tanacetum coccineum
ATTTCATGAAAACCCTAACATGCAATTTGCATGATTATGACCCAAATTCAACCCTAATCATAATTACAACACTAATTAATCATTATGATCTGTATTTTTATAAAACCCTATTCCATCATAATTAATGTTACATGAATTGAAAGATTTAAAGAGGTTATATATATTTACCTTTGATTACAAGCACCTAAACAATACTCTTGATTTTTCTTGAATCTTAGCAATGAAATTGATCTTCCTAGGGTTTTTGGGGAGGTGGATCTCACGGCACAACAAGGAAAAAAAAGGAACTAGGGCTTTGCTTAAATATGCCTCCTATTTGAGTCCTAGTTTACTTAAAATTGTATTTAGTTAAACCTCTAGTTTTTTTTCTCCTTTTTTTAGCCGACGCCTAACACCCCTATTTATTATTTTTTTATATATATTTTTTTATAATATCATTAATTTACTTATTTACTTCATTTCCTTAAGTTTTTATAAAAACTTAAGCTAATTTGATTAAACCTTTTTACTTAAACGCCACTTACTAACCTTTCTAAAAATAACTTTCGTTTCACCAAAACACTTTCTATTTTTAGAAAGTTTGCCACAAACTTCCTAATTTCACCCACTTATTTCATTTCTACAATGTCACAATCATCATAAACGCTTATCACTTAATCATCCAACTTTTGACGTAGCATTACATGAAATACGCCAATCTCTTCCTTTATCACTAGACGTGAACAAATAGAATACTCATAATCTAACACAAACATACTCAAAATGAGATGCCCATACACCTTAAAATGATATCATGCACATACTTAACTCACTTAGCAAACATAAAATCACATAGCACACACTTAGACACATATAATAAACTGTTAGCCGTAACTAATGGTATAAACTAACCTGCTCAACCTCGGTTGTCACATAAGGCACACATAAAATCACGTAAAGGATCACATACTGGTTATAGACCATACCTAGATATTCTACCTGGTTCTCTATAACCTTGGCTCTGGATACCAATCTGTCACACCCCCAAACGGGGCCTAGACGGAAACATGTGTCTGGGGCGTGACGTCATAATAATTCCAAACACAAGATCAAGGGAATGACAACTAATGGACGTTTTGAAAATCATAATCCGTTATATTTATTAAAAAATGGATATGCATTACAAGATTTCAAATGATATTAAACATTGCGGAAGCGTAATTTAGTTTTCAAAAGACAACGAGTATGAATGCTAAGAAAAATCTTGAAGGATGATATCATATTGCACGTAGACTCTACATAGCACATCAGAGAAGTCCAAAGTAGGGATGGCACCCGTGGGTAATGGGTATGGGTTCATCAAACCTGTCACCCAAACCCGTGAATTTTTCTCACCCGCCACCCACCCGTCACCCACCAATGGATACAACTTTTTACCCATACCGATGCCCGTGGGTACCTATCGCCCGTGGGTTTGTGAAATGGAATAAAAGCATAAAACCATGATATGTAAACTAACTATAAAATTAGATAATAAAACATCATATCAATTTTCTAAATATCAAGTTCATAAAATACTTAATGACATGTCTAAAACTAGAAAAATTCATCATCATTACATCAAATCACATACATGTACCTAGATATATCATGTATATATCTTATAATGTTTGACATTTCATATTCATCTTTTAGTCTTGTAACTCAAAAAAATTGTTAGTTTATTGTGTAGTCTGGAGATCTTGGTAGTTATTAAATATATACCAACAACCTCACAAATATTTAAGTAGTATAATAAATTTTATTTTAACACAAATGGGTTTAGGGTACACCCGTGGGTATTTAGGCGGGTATACTCGTGGGTTTCTTAAATGGGTAGACCCATGATGAGTATGTATTACCCGTCACCCACCCGCCACCTACTGATGGGTATAAATTTTCACCCACAACCCACCTGCGGGTGAAAAATAACAAGATTACCCGCCCATTTACGTGCGGGTACCCATAGGTTATGAGTTTTTCCTCACCCGTTGCCATCCCTAGTCCAAAGCTAAGCACCTGAAAAACATGCTTAAAATGTCAACATAAAGTTGGTGAATTCATATGTTTAATTCAAACGTAATTAGTGTGGATCACAAGTTTCCAAAACGTATGTGATAGTTATAACAGATACAACTTCACATAAAAAGATATTTATGTTGCGCTAAGCTTATGACACCGAGGCTAATAACAAAAGTAGCATATAACATGCCAAGTACAACTTGCCCTTACAGGTGTCCGACCAAAGACCACCTAAATGAAATTCGACATGACATACATCCGTTGGCCTGTACAGTCCGTCAAGTACCCGACCAGTAAGAATTACCAAACCCGAATGGGGATTATTAGTCCCAACAGATCTATTTATTCAGTCGCGCTCACTTAACCAGTACAGTCGGTCAAGAAATTAACGGTTCATGATAGTTTGATTAATAGTGGTCAAAACACTACTTAGGCAACACGTAAACAGAGAAATTCTCACGCAAAGTACTTGTGTCCAGTTTTAAAAGCAAGCAATGTTTCTCACCCCAAAGTATTAAAACATTTATTCAAAACGAGTAAAATGTGGGGCTACGAACTCACCTTAGGCAAATGATGAGATAGTAACACAACGATGAGACAAATGCAACCGAAGACTCTAACCGCAACCTAATTATAAGACGCGCCTTAGAACGAGAAATAAATAACGAACGTTGTATAAAAGTTGATAAACGCAATAGACATCCATATGTGTTTGTGCTTTAGTTTAGTTATCAAAACGTGTCTTTACAAACTTATTTGGTTTTCGAGAATGTTACGCCGTTCTTACGAAAAGTTACTATTTACCAGAAAATTTACTATTTTTAGAAAGTTTCTATTTTTGGAAAGTTTTTGTTTCGGGACGTTAATAGCGTCCCCTAAATTAGTCATTTTCCATAATTCAAAAACGCACTAGTGAAACCCTAACGTCTACCTTTTATTCATATCTCGCTAATATACGTTAACTTACTATAATTAGAAACGTTAAACGATGTCGACTTATCATTTTTAGAAGATTCCCCACCCTTCGTAAGTATATTAGAAATCTACGTTAATATTTCCAAAGGTTTTTGAAACCTAAACGAACTTAACCCGCTTGAAAACGTTTTCATATATAAAATTATATGTCTGAAAATAACTTGACAAAAACTAGGGTTTAACTCACTCATAAAACATTTATAACTCGACTTTCGTAAATTTAGAAGGAAAAGGTCATTTTAGGCCATGTTTGTGCTTTATACTTTAGCCGAACGGACTCAAAAGGCTCCAAAATGATCGTTTATGTTCCAGATCTGATCGTTTATAAAAATAGTTTACTGAAAAAAAAACATATCAAGTTTCATTTGAGCGTATCTCCTTCGTTATAAAGCGGATTTTTACGATCCTTATGTCAAAACGACGGGAAAAACATTATTTATCATTTCCAAAAGCTTTTAGCATCTTAAAATATTTTTAAACATTTTTAAACACCTCTTAACCTCAAAATAGTTTTGGATCAGCAACATATATTTTAAAAAATGTACCATAGACTCAACCATAACACCGCCATAGTGTCTTGTCTAACCTAAATTCTTTTTCACCAAAACCAACCAACAAAACCATTCTTAATCTATCCTAACCTCATTATAGTATTTATTGCAACACACATATACTCTCAATCTCTCAATCTCTGTCCACTAATAACAATATGATATGTATAAATAAACCAAAAATTTACCAATGAAGCTCGTATTTCTTTCATGAAACCCACGTTTATTATGTTTTGAAAATCCATAACACAAACATACAATGAGTATTAATCGTTGAATTAATGGAGAAGTAAGAATATTACTGAATCAAAAGGAGAGAAAGGATTATTGGATTATACTTCCAATTAAGTGAAGATACAATATAATATACACTAACTTTAAATAAGTCATACATTCCTGACATCATCGAAACCCCACTTATAAAAATCATAAACCCTAACTCATGTGATCTTGAATATGTACAACCTGTTTTAAATCCCCACTAACCCCTAACATTTCTAACCCTACTTATCCTTTAAATATAAAATATATTAATTCATTTATATTAATTATATTCTCAACCCCTAACATTTGTATTATTTTATAATATATAATCCCTACCCCCCGTTACCATTAACACTGTGAATAAGAAAAGTTTTTTATTATTGTCTAATATATAATGATAAACCAAAATTTACTCTCCAAATTTATGTATATTAAGTTAATAGTGTATTCGTAATAATTATTACCCTGTCAATGCTTCAAAATTAGTATAATATATATTTTTTTAGTTTTAAATTTTTCTACTTCACTTAATCACAACCTAATTACATTTACTCCCTGTGCAAAATTTCCGTGAAGTACATTCAGAGAGAACAAGTCCAAACGCAGACACACTCGCAGATAACATACCACCAATTAACCGCACACACATCTTGTACAAAATGTCCAATAATCATTTATATACATACATTAATTCATAAAATTTTAATAGTGATGTACCAATCCAATACCATAACAAATACTCAATCAAATCAATAATTCATATCTCAAAATAATACAAACCATATCTAACATAACAGAAATTAAACTTATCCCAACTAAGTTCATCTTTTAACTTTTGACTTTCCTATCACTATGTATACTATAGAAATAGAAATTCTTCAGCAGAAATACACTAATTATGGAACACTTAAACATCCCCGATGTTTATGTACCTGAAACTGTATGTTGTATAACTTAAATACTGATCCCCCTCAAAGCACAAGCTAAGACACCGCATCCCCCAGCACCACACCCACAACCACACCCCTCCACCCAAATTTAACCTCCACTCAAATACAACAAACATATCACAAACAATATTTCATAACCCTAGAAATCCCGACTTCTCTCATCCTTCCCTGCATTTCTACAACTAAATGAACAAGTAAAAGAACTCTTTGAAAAGAATCG
>BQNB010098166.1:12500-25220 GCA_026074375.1 Tanacetum coccineum
TTGCTATGAGCGGCTAAGCACTTCAAGTGCTGGCCTAGTCATGAATTTACTATCGTTATAATGTTTGTTTCCTATTAGATTATGGTTTTGTTGGATATCCTTTGACTATCATGTACCCCTAGGTTTTGGTAGTATTGCGGGTGGTTTAGATCATGTTAATTCTATTATTAGATTTCCAATTGAACATGTGATTAGCATGGGTATTAAGGTAGGTTTGTAACCCTATCCTTAGTGTAGGAATTAACCAAGTTATCGCCTCTATCACTTAATATACTTAAAAAGCACAGGAACTCTTTCAGAGAGGGTTAATAATCTGTATAGGTTATTAGACTAGTTCTTGGGATAGTTGGGATTAATCACTATGACCTGGTTGTCCTACCTTTGTAACTTTCGAGGGATTCAGGATCGTAGGAATTATAGGATAGACTAAATATATCTATTCAGGTCTGTCGACTTTAGAAACCACTAATGAAACCATAGGGTAACATTGCATAGGAAAACGTAGTTATAACGGTAGTAATGAAATGGCTAGGATAGCACACCTTTCTCCCTGATATCTTCTCACTTTTAATATTCGCAATTTACTTTCCTGTTATTTTCATAAATCAACTTCAAACCATTTTCAAACATGACAATTCAAATGAAAACTAATTGACACTTAGCTCTTGGGACGACCTCGGATTTACCATTTATGTACTACTCACGATCGGGTTCTCTGCCCGTTAGTGCGTTTGTCAGGTGAATCTAGTTTTATAAATTTAAAGCTTGAACAAAATATATTTTAAAATAAAATACGCATCAAGTTTTTGGCGCCGCTGCCGGGGAGCTAAAAATTAGTATTAATTTGATTTATTATAATTATTTCCATTCCTCTTTAACTTCTAAATTCTACAAGAACTATGGCGAGAGTAGACATCAATACTCTTACCATGGAACAATACTTAGCATTGTTACGAGAAAACCAGGCATCGGCCGTGGTTAAACCAGAAATCAGAGGCAATGTCAACTTTGAGATCAAAAGTCAATTCATGTGAGAATTGAGGGAATACACCTTCTCTGGGAATAAGAATGAGGATGCCCACAATCATGTTATTCGAGTCCTCAAAATTGTAAATTTGTTCAATATTCCCGGAGTATCACAAGACACAGTACTTCTACGTGTGCTCCCGTTTAGTCTTACTGGATCCGCTAAAAGATGGGTGGATAGACTCACTCTGGGAGCTGTCAACACTTGGGACCTCCTTAAAAAGGCCTTTATCCAAAGGTATTGTCCACCATCCAAGACTGCTAAATAACTTGAAGACATCCACAACTTCAAGCAAGAAAGCGATGAATCATTATACCAAGCTTGGGAACGGTATAATTATTTATTGTATAAGTGCTCAACCCACGACATAAACAACCATCAAAAGGTAAACATCTTTTATAAAGGTTTGAGCACTATGAACCGTTAATTGTTGATTCGCAGGGACCCATTCCTGGGATGACACCAACTCAAGCTCTGACGATAATACAAACTATGGCTGACCACTCTCAAAAGTGGAACGATTGGACATCAAGCAGGAACATTAGTAGCATAAGTAATACTGAAGGAATTGCTGCAATCGTAAGTAAACTGGATAACTTGGGACACAATATGAAGAAGCTAAAAGAAAATGTTCATGCGATCCAAGTTGGATGTCAAATCTGCGAAGGACCTCACCTTGACATAGAATGTCCTCTCAACGAGGAAGTCAAACCGGTGGAAGAGGTCAAGTATGGTGAATTTGGACGCCCTGCTCCTTTCAACGGAAGTAATGGAGCCAAGTTTTGTGTAGGTCCACCAGGATACTACACTCGTACAGATAGTCGACCACCTTATGGGGAGAAGAGACCAATCTTAGAAGAGCTTATGACTAAGCATCAGGAAGAATCAACACGAAGAAGCGCTAAAATGGAAAAATAAATTAAGAAACTCCAAGAAAATGCAAAGGTTAACACTAGGAACCAGAGCGCCTCTCTTAAAAACCTAGAAACCCAAATTGAGAAATTAACCAAGGAGCTCCATTCTAGGGCAACCAATGGAGCTCCTAGCTTATCTATCGGGCAATGAAAAGTGGTTAATGCTGATCATGAGACGCCACATAAACCTATCTCTTCAAGTAAGCTTAACAATCTCCACAAAGTATGTGACTTTCAGGGAGCTTAAAATGAAGAGGAAAGGATGACCAAGGTCCTATAGTGCCAATTGTCACCTAAGGAGCTAAATCCAGGGAATTTCACACTTCCTTGCACTATTGGTAATCTTAACTTTTATGGTATGGCTGATTTAGGTGCTAGTGTAAATGTCATGCCTATGAACATATTTGAGTACTTAAGACTAGCCAACCTGAGGAACACCAATATGCTTGTTGAATTGGCCGATATGACGAAGAAGGCACCCTTAGGTATAATAGAAAACATTATAGTTAGAATTGATAAATTCTTATTTCCTTAAGATTTCCTAATTATCGATAAAACTCCTAATGAGACAATAATTCTAGGCAGACCTTTCTTAGCAACCATTCATACGGAAATTAATATTTTTGATAAAGAATTTTCTTTAGGAATCGATAACGATAGGGTTAGCTATGATATGGAGAAAAAAGATCATAATTTTACAACTCCTATCGAGAAAATTTTTATGATGAAATCTGACCTAGATAATAGACCTCAATCTCCCGCATGTAGTAATCATCTATCAAGAAACTTACGTGATAGGTCGCCTAATGATGGTTTACACGATCAAGGCAGTAACAAAAAGAAAATTAAGCTAGATTAACATACCCCTAGGGCACATTTTTGTAAACCTATTAAGGAGACTATTAACGAAAAGACTAAGATGTGGCCAACCTATGACCCCACCAAAAGTATGTACGATGGGGGGAACAAAATCTATGGGGTATCTAGGGTCGGGAATTTAAGGTTTTGGTATTGCAACTATGATAATGAAAGAAAGAACATAACGGGAATAGGATTATCCTTTCTTGACTATCTTTTGGCAAAATACAGGAAGTATCAAATTGATAGTTTAGTTTAGGATGATAGATATGCCGAGTGGTTTAATGTTAGTTCTACGCTAGGAACCTTACACCTTTAGGGATTGGACATTAATTAAGGTTGGACATGCTGACATAAGGAACCTGTGAAAAAAGCATTACTTAAGTTATGGTTAATTAACTATTTTCGAGACGAATAAGGGATTATAAAGAACCCACTTTCTAGGAGTTTTTATGATTATAAATGGGTGTTTGATTTAGAAATTGATCAATTAGCAGATGAATATGAACTTAGGATAGGAAAAAAAGACATATGCTTGATAAGATATGGGAATACTGTAAAGATGTCCATAGAGATAGCACATATTGGTGGCATGACCATGGATTTAAAGAAGAGGAACGTAATGAAATAGGAATAGAAATTGAAAAGTATGATCCACCTTATGTTCAGGTTAAAACCTTTAAAGTTAAGAAATATTCATTTAAAAGTGGATAAAGTTTTGTTTGTGTAACCAAAGAAGTGGATGATGCTTTACCTCTCAGAAGAAAAAATGGATCAAGGTTCAGAGAAATGATCCGGAAAGAGTTTGATGTAGGCGCCCACGACGAAACGTAGAGTAGGCATGAGTCTAACTTAAAGACTCATTAATAAACAAAAGTGCTTGTCGGGAGATAACCTGTCCTTTTATTAATAAATTTCATTTTCCGCATATTAGTTGGTTTGCATGTTTTACTTTGTTTTGCAGGTTCCAGCAGCTAGGAGGCAACTTTCGAGACCGACTCGACCCGTAATTTTGTGGTAGATTTGCTGATTTAGCAGCAGTTACGGCGTAACATACATGGTTACGCCGTAACCTATTCAATTACGACGTAAACCTTCTTATGGTTACGCCGTAAACTTATAAACTAAAAATTTAAGATACCACACGATTACGTCGTAACCACCAGAGTTACGCCGTAACCTCTTTCTAAAAAACCTTAAAATTAAGTTTTAATGCATTGCTAAACCTTGTATATCTAAATGAACTTTGTGGGTATGTTATCTGGAAACCCTCACGAGACTTTACTCGTCTACTTGGGCCACTAAGTGGTTTAAAAAGCTTGTTGCATATGCTAAATGCAACCGTGATTCCTATGAAAGTGAGTTAGGTTTGTATTTCTTGTATATTTTTATTTGAGCGATTTTATGCTATTAGTTTATTTTAGTGATCCTAGGGGAAAATGAGCTTGCTTAAGATGGAGATTTTATGAATTTCTTCGCCGGTTTATTACATTTCATATGTTCAAAAGCAAAGCTCAAGGGAGTTTCTTGTTCTAATTATACTCTTCCTGTTTATTTCATTTCCTTATTGTACAATAGGGACATTGTACAAAACAAGTGCAGGGATGGGAGTAGAATTATCAATTGACATATTCTTGCCTTTGATTTCCTAGTTTTCTTTGAAAAAATGGTGCCAATTTTAATTTTTTGACATATTTTTCTTACTAAACTAGAATTAATCTTTGCCGAATGCACGTTACCCTTTATTATTACTTGGTGAGGTTTAAGCCTGATGTTCCGTTTTCATCTCATTATACAAAAATCCACCAAAATATTGAGTGTGCCGGTAGTATTATAAACTTTAGAACTTGGCTTGTACATCATTTCGATACCTAACTGATTAGCAGGAATAGATGGTTCGAGAAGGCAACATTTAGAAATTTACCCAAATACCCATTATGTGTGTGTTTATCGACTTGTTACACTGACTTGTTGACCTCCCGTGTTAAAACCCTTTTGTTGCACTCATCATCAGTGCAAGATACCCCTAGATCACCCTTGTTAAGCCAATATATGTTTTCACCCATTATTATATGTTTTGTTACACCATTTTGCCTTAGCTAATCTTGTAGTCTATATTTATCTTTGTGTTGAAATTTTTGGCTACCTAAGTCCATGGTTCAGGAAAATGGTTTGAAGATTGGCACGTACTTTAATGATACATCATTTTGATCATGAAAGACCCCCCAATATTATCACTTCGATACAGTTTTATTCCACAAGGGTGGGGGAAATGTGATATGTTATAATATACAAAGTATTTGTAAAAACAAAAAGAGAAGTAGAAAAGTGTTGATGAGCAACTATAACCCACCTAGTATAAAACTCCTGAAGTTTGGTTACGTGACTTAAAAACCAACTACAAGTAAAAAGGTGTGAGTGCAACGTATAAGTCCACCTAGTGAGAGATTTGGGGATGAGCAACTATAAAGCCATCCACCCCAAACACCATCCAATGATATAAACGTGGTGCAACATAATGCCACCCTAGATGAAGAATTGGTTAGCATGCTCTGCAGTTCTCATCATATAAGCTAACACATATTGGTGATAAGATCATAATTTTAGCACACGACACACTTAGGACAATAGATTGACAGATAGCCGTTAATGATACCATCATAATCACAGATAAAGACATAGTTTCAGATCAAAAAGTACGGAGCATAGGAAAAAATCGAGCAAAAGCCCTCCCCGCAGCGGCGCCAAAAATTGATTCGCTGAGATAGTATAATAAATATACAATAAATAAGAATCAAATACAATGATAAAACAAAAGATTCCGGAAGATGGATATTCCGTGGTCGTTAAAGTCCCGAACGAGGCAGCATAGCAATTTATCCGGTTTGAATGCGAAATTGAATGATGGATAATACAATATAATTAAAACTAAAAGTACATAATACAAATAAAGCGACTAATTTAATTTCTACGGGAAACAAGCAAAGGAAATGGGGAACTATAAAAACTACGGGAAAATAAATAAGAATTAAAAGGAAAAACCTAAAAACTAACACAAAATTAAATACGGGGAACAGAATAAGGTATCGGGACACCCTAATACTAGAAAGAATTAAGAAAAAAAAATGCTAAATTAAATTAAAAAAACAAATAAATTCCTAATTAACTTAACTTGAAAAATAAAAGAAAAACTAGTAACCAAAGCGGCAGGTCGTTTGAATGCACAACGAAACAAAGAAACGGGAGCAAACGCACCGGTGCGCAAAACGGCGTCTAAACTGAAATTTAAGAAAACTTAAGCCTAATACTAAATTTTATATTTTTCTAGACACAAAATGACAAAAGGAAATTTTGTAAAAATAAAAAAATTTTTTTAATTAATTATTAGAATTTTTATGATTTTTTAAAAGATTAAAAACTAATTAAAACTAAGAAAATAGAAAAAAAGACAAAAAATTAAAGTGATAAAAACTCAGAAAAAAATAAAATATAAAATAAAGAAACAAGTATACCAATTCAAAAAAAATAAAAATCCCAAAAGTAACAGATTTTATAAAAAAGTAATTAAAACTAATTAAATTTTAAACCTAACTTAATTAAATCTAAATTCAAATCAAAACTAACTAAGGCTAACAGTGGTTTAAAACAAAGGACTAACAGTGAAAAGGACACAAGTACTAATGGATTAACAGCAAGCTAACTAACCACAGGGGGACACAAGGGGGGGGTGTGGGTCACGAGGACACACACACACACACACACACACAAAAACTTTAAAAAGAAATTACACAAATGGTCCCTGAAGTGGACCCCGATTTATAAGGCGGTCCCAAAGTGCTTATTACAAAAAGCTAAAGAAGCAAACTTCTAGAGAAGCTTATAGGGAACATTTTTCATAATAAGCACATAAGCTGAATCTCAAAGAATAAGCCAGAAAAGTGACTTTTTGGACTGCAAAAGCTAAAATATTCTTAACAGCATCAAAGCTTTTATATCTTTATGGGGTGAATTATAAGCTACAAAATAAGCTGATAGCTTAGGGGGATAATCACTAGCTAAGGGTGTTCAAAAATAAGCTAAGGTCACTAAGAAAAGCCCTAAAATAAGCTGGAAGTGATTTGAGCTTATGAGACAGTTTTAGAAAGAAAACAGAAAAAAGTGGACTTTAAGCCCTAAATAAGCTAACCTAAAGGGGGAGTTAAGCTACAAGATTGTGGGGAAATAAAGAACTACCTATAAAGCTACAAAGAAAAGCAAAAAGATCTACAGGTCTAATAATCAAATAAGCTAGAAATAGTGGCTGCAATTGGTGTCTCGCACCAGGAGGGAGTGCAAGGCAGTGGCTAGAGGAGGCATTTTTGAGAGCTTAAATTGCAATAAGCACCAATGAACTTTTATATGTGTAAAAACCAAGAACAAACAGAAGAAAAGGGGTCCCTCCAATGAGCATATATTCAAATGATGAGCTAATGAGGACACTTCAAAACTTGCAGAATAAATAGGGCAAGGCAGCGAATGGTGCAAATCGTCAAAAAAAATTGCATAACAAACTCTTAGACTTGTTACTCGGATCAAAACCAAAAGAACAGCTACAAGGGTTTGGGTAGAGCCTAGTCAAGAAATAAAACCACAACAAGCACTCAACTAGAGTGTCTTAAAACTGCCAAGCAGCATGCGTGGATTAGACCATGAATTTGCTTCACAAACACAATATTATGACAAGAATCCAAAAGACATTTAAAAACAAAAATTTAAAACTAAATGTTAGGTAATAAAAGCTGGCTTAAGTAAAGCTTGCACACTCATCCAAAAGTTGCTGAGTGAGCATGACCCACTGCACAACCTCATGGTGTCACAGCCATTTTTGGGACTAAAACCAAACACAGCCCCTGTAAATATTTAAAATGGATTTTTTAACTGATTTTTTATGGGCAAATGAAAGGCTGAGAAAACGAGGTTTATAGTTTAGTTAAGTTTTAGTAGCAGTAAACGACATTTTTTAATAGAAAATAAGCGAACGAGATTTAAACAACACAAAACATTAGCTTCAAGCAACTCTTTCGAGATAACTAGTAAGAGATCACAAAGCGAGCAAAACTTCTTTATTAAAACTTACCAAGAACCTTTACAATATAAAACTTTTGAAACAACTTAATATACAATACTGCTTAAGAAAGAAATACAGAAAAATTATGATTAAACTAAAACATAAAAAAAAGTGTGTGTCTTCGGCTTGGCCGTCACTTCCCTCATTTATGCAGCTTCAAAATTATATCTTGCGTGCTTGAGCTGGAATGTGAGTGGCAATTGCACACAAAGCGCAATCCATAACCTCTACAGCCCCTTAGTACTTGTTTTCAACTCAACCCATTGAAGGACGTATCTTACGGAGTTCGGTTAGTTTTTAGAGAACTGGAAAGGGTTATAAGGGGACAGGAAAAGGAGTGTGAAATGTGGTTGGGATAAGCAGATCGAGGAGTACTGGAAGAGTGGTTTGGCACAGTGGAAAACACAGGGGAGAGGTGTTTGGGTTTTGGCGCCAAGTGGGTTGAGTTACTGCAGGGTTAGTCGTATTGGTTTAACAGAGAGAAAAAAGGGCACAAGAAAGCAACACTAGTCCCCCAAAATTCTTCCTCTTTTCATATTCATATTATTTAAGGCCCAAGAATAGTTATACAAAATTTAGGTAAAATAGGCAGCTTAAGTCCCTCCTTATTATCCCAAAATAAAAAAAGATGTACATTAGGTAAATTCTGCAATTTCAGCCGTGTGAATTTATATAACTTTAACAAGAATAAAAAGGTTTAGGGAACATTCACAATATCAGGTCCTTGTGTGTTTTATCTATTCTCTATTTTTTCGGACGTATAAAACACTATTACAAATGACCTTATTTATAGTCCTTATTGCGTTTATAAAAAGGATAGCGAGTTGGGCTTGTTATTGGGCTTGTATTGGGCCCACTGGTTTGGGTTATGCCCCATAAGGTGACATTAACGCGAAGGGGTAAGGGATAAAGGTACAGAGTTTGGTACTTGGTCCGTATTTCAATGCCCACTAAGGTTATGGAGTGGGTTTTATGTGTGTAACAATGCCTGAGAATTGGCTGATAACTGTGGCTAGGAATGGGGTCTTCAAATCATCACAGTCTTTGTTCAAAAGGCACACAAATGGGCTGTTGTAATTGATTGAGAGGCACCATATTTGGTCTTACCCAGTCTTCAAATGATATATTATTGGGCTTGATCCCGGCCCATCAGATGGTAAAGATTACATCCACTATAATTCTTCAGATTCCGGAGCTCCGGTTATGACTGGCATGTATTATCACTTCGATACTGTTTATCTCAAGTGGGGGGGGGGATATGTGATATGTTATATACAAGAGTATTGTAAAAAAAGAGAAGAGAAAAGGTGGTGCAACTATAAGCCACCTAGTGATATAACTCCTGATGTTGGTTACGTGTTATAAAACCAACTAAGTAAAAAGGTGGTGCAACTATAAGTCACCTAGTGATTTTGGGGATGGTGCAACTATAAGCCATCCAATGTATAAACGTGGTGCAACTATAAGCCACCTAGTGAAGAATGGGTTAGCATGCTCTGCAAGTTCTCATCATTAGCTAACTCATATTGATGATATGATCAGATTTTTGCACTCGAAGACTTGGACTATAGATGGACAGTAGCCGGTTATGGATACCTTAGATTTTATAGGACTATTTGTTTTTTGTTTCTATCTTAACACCAATTAAATGAGTATCCCATGTCTATCCTAACCCTTTATATCATCCAATAAACCTGTGTTATGTCACCCATGTTGCATTTAAGAATTGTTTAGATCCTAACTCTAATTGGTGCAGATTTGTGTGTTTTCCAAGCTTATGATAGTATACATGCTATGACTATGCAGTTGAGCGATCACCCCTAAAATGAACACTTAGACTAGTTGAGAGTTGAGTGAATTTGACCCCCTTTTCGTGAGGTGTTTAGCTTTTATGTTTTTAGCATAAGTCTTTTATAGATTCATTTCTTTGAGTTAAATCAAAGAAATCTTTTTATAAACTATTCTAACAGGTCTACTTGAGGACAAGCAGAAGTCAAGTGGGGAGATATTTGATAACATCAAATATATGATACTTTTTAGTGTCAATTTCCCCACGAAATACATGCAATTGTCTTATAAATACTTGAATTCGATACATTTACAGCTATTTCGTTATTTTCAAGTAAAATGCAAGTATGTGACAAGAAATACAAGAAATTGACGTAAAAATGAAGATAATACGGATTCTTATGAGACGTTACGGTGTAACCCCTACGATTATGTTACGTCGTAACATAATTCAAGCAAGACACGTCAGCTTACAACGTTATGGCGTAACCATACTAAAGGTTTACGCCGTAACAGTGTTATTATGTAAGGATAACTCATCCGAGTCAGCATTACAGCGTTACGTGCTCTTTTGATTACGTCGTAACATATTTAAGCTTGTAATATGGAAAGGGCGCGTCAGCACTTTACGGCGTAACACCTCATATGGTTACGCCGTAAAATATTTGGAACCTATAAATAGAGGCCTCATTCAGACACTTCGACATCAACCATTCTACAGCAGTTTCAAGGGGCGAACAAGGCCTCCATAGCTCGAAGAATTCTACCAGAAGTCCAAGGGAGATCACACTTATCTTACTTTTGTATTTAATTGTTCATAAACCAATTCTGTAAGAATTATGAGTTTTTAATCGAAGATTACCTTTATTAATTCTTGTTGTGTTGTTGCTATGAGCAGCTAAGCACTTTAAGTGCTGGTCTAGTCATGAATTTACTATCGTTATAATGTTTGTTTCCTGTTAGATTATGGTTTCGTTGGATATCCTTTGACTATTGTGTACCCCTGGGTTTTGGTAGTATTGCGGGTATTTTAGATCATGTTGATCCTATTATTAGATTACAATTGAACATGGGATTAGCAGGGGTACTAGGGTAGGTTCGGAACCCTATCCCTATTGTAGGAACTAACCAAGTTACCGCCTCTATCACTTAATATACTTAAAAAGTACATAAACTCTTTCAAAGAGGGTTAATAATCTGTATAGGTTATTAGACTAGTTCTTGGGATAGTTGGGATTAATCACTATGACCTGGTTGCCCTACCTTCGTGACTTTCGAGGGATTCGAGATTGCAGGAATTTTAGGACAGACTAAGTATATCTATTCAGGTCTGTCGAGTTTAGAAACCACTAATGAAACCATGGTGTAACATTGCACAGGAAAACGTAGTTATAACGGTAGTAATGAAATGGCTAGGCTAGCACGCCTTTTTCCTTGATATCTTCTATCACTTTTAATTTTCGCAATTTACTTTCCTATTATTTTCATAAATCAACTTCAAACCATTTCAAACGTGACAATTCAAATTAAAACTAATTGACACTTAGCTTTTGGGACGACTTCGGATTTACCATTTATATACTACTCACGATCGGGTTCTCTGCCCCTTGGTACGTTTGTCAGGTGAATCGAGTTTTATAAATTTAAAACTTGAACAAAATATATTTTAAAATAAAATACGCATAAAAAAGTGTGTTGTATCTCTGTTTTTAGTATTATCGGTTTTGTGATGGTCGACAAGTTTGACTCAAAGAGAATATACCAAAGTATATATATTAGATATTATGTACTTGTATTGGTTAAAAAAATAGGCAAGTAAAATGAATAAGAAGTAAGTAATAGAGAAGTAGATGATTAAACGGTAAATAGTTATTAGAATAAGTTTCGACCATTTATCCGATAACCCCAAGCTATCTAGATTACGTGTTTAAAGAATGATTATTAACGCTTTTTAAACACACTAGATGAATGGTGAGAGTTTTATAATTTATAAAATTATAAAATATATTTTTCGTCTTTTAGTCGATTATTAAAATAATAATATTTTATTATTTCGTCTTTTTGTTGGATTTTGAGAAATTAAGTTTTTGTGAAATATTTCTAAGTATAGTATATTTATAAAATTTCGGCATGACCTGTTTGTTTATAAAAGCTTTCCAAGGTTTTAAACCTTATTTTCAAACATTTTCCTCAAATCAACAAATTTCTGACAAAATGCCAAAATCTACGTTTACGATATGCTTTCCAAATGACTATTTTAACCATCCTAACTTATTTAAGTATAAATCGATAAAAAATCCGTTTTAACGTTTATGTTTACTAGTATTATACTTATTGGGCCTTAAGGCCCAATATGAGTCCAAAATCCATAGTTTTAGTTGTTATTCCATAATTAGCCTAAATTTGAGTTTACCAGTTAATCCAAGTAAACTAAAAGCCTGATAATATTAATAAGTCAAAATATCAATTCAAATAAGCACTACAAATAAGTAGAAAATAAGTGGAACGAAAAGCCCCAAAGAAGCTTATTGGGCCTTAGTTGGGCCGTGGCATGTATAAGCCCAAACAAATATTTCCAAAAGTATGTTAAGCCCAAAATAGATTCAATATGTTATAAAATAAGCGAATAAGTATTTTTAGTACCAAACTAAGCTAGAATATAAGTCGCGAAAATAAGTCAAACCACAAAACGGTGGAAATAAGTCTCGGCTTATTTTCCCTTTTTGGGCCGTGGGTTCATAAACCCAAAAATATAATAGGAATAGCTTATAAATTCGCTATTAAGCTACAAAGTACTTTTAGTCTTCAAAAAATAAGGTACGTAAATAAGTTATAAAAATAAGACAAAAGTTGTAAATGACCAACACCACTTTTCTTTTGTCCCTTTTTAATGCTGACGCCTGGTATGTGCTTAATTACACATACCTTTTATCTTTAAAAACGAGCTAAAATAACCAAAAACGGACTCAAAATGCCATATATATGCTTGTTTTGCTAATTGTGTTGTGCAGGAACGGATATCTCAC
>BQNB010098167.1:0-23088 GCA_026074375.1 Tanacetum coccineum
CAGTTTTTGTCTGTTTTTGGTCATTTAAGCTCGTTTTTAGAGGTAAAAGATATGTGTAATTAAGCACTTATCAGTTGCCCTAACGGAATATTAAATGGACGGTGGGTTCGTGTAATTCGTTCATGACCTAGGAAATACTTACACATAGCATCACAAGTGTGACAAGGCAACAGGATTAGGAGAAGCAATCTGATAAGTAGTGTATGATTAAGTAAATACATATAATTATCATAAAAGTTATCACCAGTAGATTAGATATTAGCTTAGTTATTAGTTAATCAAACCAACCTCTCAAACATATGATTTTACCTGCTTTCTTATTGATATAAAAATACAAAAAGAATCTTCTCTCAACCCCTAGAATTCTGTTAGACCGTAATCAAGCCTTCCCAACCTATTCCCCTAAAGAACGATAACAACCCCCGAGTCTTGCTTATACTACTACTACAACGGTTAGGTACTCTGCCTAGGGAGTTGTAAAACTTCTTGTAGAAGTCCCTTACGACAACCGCATCAAGTTTTTGGCGCCGCTGCGTGGGGAATAGTTAGGTTTTGATCATAGTTTAACTTAGTTCAACTTGCTTGAATCCTTTCAAGTAAGAATTTAATTCTGCATATTAGATTTCTCGTAGTCTATATTTTCTTTGTGTTAATTATTTCGTAATCCATTCTTGTCAACCACTATGGGAGATGAGAATCCTATCCTTACTCTTGGAGACTACTCCAAACCTAGCCACGAAGGCTATAGGAATACCATTGAGCTTCCCGTAGGGAACAACGTGGTACCTCTTTGATCCGACACCATCCGATTGGTGCAAAACGAATGCGCATTCCACTGACTTCGGTCTGAGGATCCAAACCAACACCTCAAGGATTTCTTAAAACTTGTGGACTCACTTGACCTTGACGGTGAAAATAGGGAAAGAACGCGCCTGCGTTTATTTCAATTTTTGCTTGGCGATCCAGCTAGCAATTGGCTTGAATGTCTTCCAGCAGGATCCATCACCACATGGGAGGATCTTACTACTCATTTCCTTACTCAATTCTTTCCACCAGGAAGGACCGCAAAACTCCGTAATGATATCTAGATGTTCCAACAACATCATGAAGAATCTCTATCTGAAGCATGAACTCGTTTCAAGGACTTACTACGAAAAGTACCTCATCATGGCATCGACCTTTGGCTCAAAGTCCAAATCTTTTATGACCATGTCAATCCCGTCACGAGACAAACCATTGACCAATCGGCCGGTGGTAAGCTTCGTGACCAAAACGCCAAAGAATCCAGGGCATTATTAGAGGACCTCGCCCTCCATGACAACGAAAGTTGGAACGACCCAAGGGATTTTGGTTGCTAAATCCAGTCGAAGGCAAATGCGCTTTTGCCTCAAATGTCCTGAAGTACATCAAACCGCCGCCCTCATCCAGAGCTTGATAATCATTCTAACGCGTTGATAGGATTTAGCTCATCTTATGCTACCGAGACGAACAATACTCAAGTAAAGAGGTCCAGAATTTACTTGGGAACGTGAGGATCAGATTGAGAAAAAGTACCCTCATCTCTTTACATGTAAGGATAAAGCGAGGAAGAGTGGATAAGTCAAGCTGAGCACTGGGATGACACTCCCTAAAGGAGGGGAGAATGTAACAACCTAAGTTTTAGGTCAACGTCTATCCCGAGCTAAGCTTATTATTTTTGCTACATAATTAGTTATAGTCGTTTATACTATATAAGGTTTGATGAGAATTTCCATTTATAGGGTAATTTCATGCCGTGATTGAGTTTCTATTTGTTTTTAGCGTCTAAGAAAGTCAAAAAAATTTATATTGTTGCTCCAAGAGCGTGATTATGTTATTATTGAATTTTATGACGTTTCCTTGAGTTTTTGTGAAAACCGTGTTTAAAAGTCGTGTTTTACGTGGTTTAACGTTTTATTAAACATTTTAAGGTAAAATTAGTGGGACGGATTTAAAATATTTACTAATGTGGTGTGACCCGAGTTTTTGGCCGATTTTATTAACAAAATAAATGCTTTGTATTAGTTTTAAAAGAGCTTAAGAATGGAGGGACCTAAATTACCAAGATGTCAAAGTTCAATTCTATAAATAGGACCTCACACCTTACTTATAAAACTTTTACAAAAAAAATCACTCTCCTCCCTCTCTTGCTTTTTCTCGTTCAAACGACACCACACTAAACACCATTTTCGATTTATTTTTATGACCATGCATTAAGATCAAATTACATATTATTAATCCTTGTTTCCAAGAGCTATAAAACCCACTACCTAAAATCATACATGCACTAAGTTTTGAAGAAGTTGATTTTTTGGTGTTTATGTGTTCTTGCTCATAATTCGTATGTAATAAAGGGCGTGTTTAGTATAGATAGATTGTTGTTATTAGCAAGTGGTTAATTGAGATATGTTTGTTTGTTGGTGTTGAGGTTTCCTCCAATTTTAATAGGCAAGAGGAAACCATAGTTTGATTTTCTTGAAAGCATTGTGAGCTTCTATTTATGTTTTTGTATTGATTAAATTGATTATATTGCGTATTATATGATTATTGCTATAAGATTCAAGTGCGGAAATTATAAAAATTGTATTTAGTTATTGACCAAAGTTTGATAGTTTTGGTATGATTAAATAGGATAGCTAAGCATGTTTTGATAGTCGGATTATGTCAAAAATGTCATTTTAATAGGTTTTGGGTTGACCAAGTTTGACCAGAAAGTTTGACTTAACCGTGGCGAGTCGAGAAATTTTTGAAAGTTATTTTTGGTAATGTCAAGTGATAGTGTTCTCCTTAAGCTACGTTTCGCTAGGTGGATCGTCACGTAACTCTTAATAATGAACGTTTTACGGCCGAGTCAAGTTTGGTTATTTTTGAGGTAAAAAGTAAACTACGAAGTTTAACTTTTGAAAGTCAAACTTGTGTAAACTTTTGGATATAGTCTATAATGGGTAATGAGTTAGTAATGTTAATTAATTAATAACGAAATACGAAGTTCAGATTATATTATCCTTACTTTCGTTAACTTTCTAAAATTGAAAACTTTATGGAAAAGTGTCGTAATATTGTTAAGTGCGTCAAAGTGAAATGTTTTGCGTCGCACTTGGAGAATATAGTATATGATTGTATGTACGTTATAGTGGTATATATAAATGCAAGTATGTAT
Organism: Tanacetum coccineum; assembly: GCA_026074375.1. Classification (NCBI taxonomy): domain Eukaryota; kingdom Viridiplantae; phylum Streptophyta; class Magnoliopsida; order Asterales; family Asteraceae; genus Tanacetum; species Tanacetum coccineum. The sequence goes on from BQNB010098167.1 coordinate 3,179, forward strand.
TATATGAATTATTTTACTTTTAGTCATGTATCACTGTATATGTATTATATAGGTCGCGGTTAGGACGTGGAGCTATTTGCGCTTGTTGATTTGATTGATTTGGATATTTTGCTGAAGGTGAGTTCATAGCCTCGCATTTAAATCTTTTAATTGTTTTTAAACCCGCGAAGGGGATTCATGCTTGTTTTATATAATGGAACACATAAGATTTTATGGTATGCTGGACCCGATTACGAGATTGTTTCCGTATAAGTAGCTATTGGTCGTAGTCCTTATTTCTATGACCGTTAATTTCCCTGTAAGGTGAACGCTTAATGCATTAAATCGAATCTATTGGGTTTGACAACCTGTGTCTAGGGTTTGAATCCTTGTGTACCACCCTGTCATCGGATATTTCTGTATTTGATAGTAGTTGGTATATGACAATAATAAGGTTGTTTGGGGAGCAATAAATATAAATGACATATGTATCGTTAACGGTCAATGTCATGAGCTTATTGCGTGAAAGAAAAAAGTTGCTATACATTGCATTCATGGCTTTGTTTTCCCGAGAACTAATTATGTGTTCAAAGATTATACTTATTTGATTATTTAAACTCTATGAATTTCACTCAACAAAGTTGTTGACATTTTAAACATGTTTTATCCCAGGTAACCAAGGATGAAGGCAACGATGGCGTGTAGGTGTCATGCGTGTGATGGATTTGGTGAAAGACTACTTGTGTGTTCCTTGTCTTTCAAAAACAATGTCTTAAGTTGTTCTAAAATAATGTCTCTAGTTTTTCAAATCTTGTAATGGTTGTGGTTGCGATTCTGTGGGGACCTAAACGCATTTTAACTCTGATTAATAATGGAACACATGTTTGTAAAACGTCTCATTTAGGTCGTTTTCTATTATCTTGGTGAAATGGTGCTATTTAGCTACAATCTATTTTGCGTATTTCGCTGCGCAACATTCCAATGTCCTTTGTATGAGGGTGTTTTAAGAGTGGTATCAAGAGCCTAAGGTTATAGAGAACTAGGTCGAGTCTTTTTGAAAACCTAAACTATAATGCTTTTTAAACTCTAGCGTTTTGAGACTCCTCGTTGCCCTTTGGTTACAACATAGGAAAGAAAAGGTAAATTTATTAATTGTTATGTATAGGTATATTTACGTATGTGTTGTATGTATAAATGGTTAAGTATGGATATATTTATGCATGTGTTGGATGCATAAAGTGTTATGTATTGGTACATTTATGCACGTGTTGTATGCATAGAATGTCATGTGATTATATGATAACTATTATTATATATGTTTGAAATATAATTGAGGTATATACGGAACGAGAATGTCACGAATCATGAATTTTTATTTGTTGCGCTTTTATGCGAACTGTTATTTTGATAATAGTGTTCCAATAAGAATAAGAAGTGATACGCTATTAAGTAAGTATTGTATGATATTTTCTAGATTATCATGGTGAACGTAATTCCTCCCGATCATGTGGATGATGTACCCGTTGTTGAGCCGAATCAACACGATGATGTTCCTGTTGTTCCCGAGCCTGTCTTAGAGGATGAAGACGAGGACCCGAAAGAAGAAGAATTTAAGGAAGAAGAAGAACCCCAAGAAGAAGAAGATGATATGGAAGTCGACATCGAGGAAGATGAGAATGAGCCAGAGTTGACATATCCTTACGAAGAGGTGGATCCTCTTAACCCTCCGCCGCCTGCTTCTGAGTCAGAACCTGAGGATGTGATTGAGGTTGAGAACACGATTGAGCACGAGGATGAGACTGTTCCTGCTAGCGTCCATGAGGTAGGTGAATCGTCTACTGCTCCTTTTCTTCGAGAGGACAGTGATGGTCTATTTCCTGGTCTCATGAGGAGGGACATTAACTCTCTTTTTGGTCGGATGGCTTCTCTTTCAAGACGACTATGTGGTCGTGAGACAACGTATGCATTGGTCGAAAAGAAAGGAAAAGAAAAGGACGAGTATTATGGTAAGTTGATTTTGGATTTGGGTAATGAAGTGCGTTCTAATGTGGAGCAAGGAATGGCTGCAATGGAAAAGCTGGTTGAAAGACTTGGTAACGCTAAAGAAAAAAAAAAAAAATAAAAAAAAAAAATCAAAAAAAAAAAAAAAAAAAAAAAAAAAAAAATAAAAAAAAAAAAAAAAAAAAAAAAAAAAAAAAAAAAAAAAAAAACAAAAAAATATAAAAAAAAAAAAAAAAAAAAAAAAAAAAAAAAAAAAATAAAACAAAAAAAAAAAAAAAAAAAAAAAAAAAAAAAAAAAAAAAAAAAAAATTAAAATTAAAATAAAAAAAAAAAAAAAAAAAAAAAAAAAAAAAAAAATAAAAAAAAAAAAAAAAAAAAAAAAAAAAAATAAAAAAAAAAAAAAAGCTTGTGTGTAAGAAGTTGAAGAAGAAACTTGAAGAAGCAAGGTTTAGCAACATATTCCTTCGTATGCAGAATGAACGAGTCGAGAGAGATCTTTATTGGACTAGTGTTCGGGCTCATGAGTTCTATCAAGAGATGATTCGCAAAGGATTTGTGTTTGAAGAAAAATCAAATGAAGCTATTGATGTTCTGATTGAAGATGAGAAGAATCCTTCATTTGAGCCGCGAGGATCTCCTCGTAATTCTTAGTAGTTTGGTTTCAATTGTGGTGTCTTTATTGTGTAATCACTAAACTGAATCCTCAGTTAGTAGAATTAGTGCTATTAGTTGTAACGATTTGTATCATTTCATGAAACAATGCAACTATGTATTAACTCTTTTGTGATGAAAAATGAATGACTATCTTTTGATTACTACTTGATGTTGTGTGACTGTTGTTGTGATTGATTTGTCATTATACCATGTTATGAGTATATCATGTTATGAATGCTTATCAGATTGTTTTCTGTGTGACGTGACAGAATCATGCCTCCAAAGTCTACACCTTTGACTCAAGCTGCTATTCGTCGAATGATCAAGGAAAGTGTCAATGCTGCTATCACTGCTGAGCGAGCTAGACATGCGAATGCTGGAAATGATGCTAGAGGGTCTGGACCAGTTAGGGGTCAAGATGCCGCACCTGCTGTTCGTGAGTGCACTTTTGCTGGGTTTATGAAGTGCAATCCTACTGCTTTTCATGGTACTGAAGGAGCTGTCGAATTACGAAGATGGTTCGAGAAAACTGAGAGTGTTTTTGGAATCAGTGAATGTGCAGAGGGCAAGAAGGTTAAGTTTGCTGCTGCAACACTGCAAGGACCTGCTTTGACTTGGTGGAATGCTAAGGTTGCAACCATGGGTTTGGAGACTGTGAACCAAATGCCTTGGACTGAGATGAAACAGTTGATGACTGCCATATTTTGTCCAATAAGCGTTTAAAGAATGGAGCATGAACTGTGGAACTTGAAGGTCAAGGAGTATAACATTGTGGCTTATACTCAGAGGTACCAAAGAGTAAGCTTTTGATGTATATCCGAGAATGTTATTGAGCTAAAAGAGGTGAAGGGGTGATGCTCTACGTCAGGGATTGACTGATAACTTCAAGGGTGAAGTCACTACTTCTAAAGCTGCATAACCTGAACGAAGCGGTATACGATATGGCTCTAAGTTGATGGAATAGAATCGCATGTAGAGAAGAGATGAAAGAATTTAAGAAGGAAAGAAGCGAAAAGATGAGAGAGCTATCAAAGTGGAATAGTAGTAGTTTACGAGTCTAACCATAGGGACAAACTCACGCACAAACTTTACAGAATAATAAAAGCAAGGGGATGCACGAGTATCATGATTACTGTCTTACTGATGGAAAGTTATCTTCTGGATCACTTCCCTTTGTAGTGAACGGTTGTTTTACTCCGCCATGTTAGCCCGTGTACGTCAAGTACATTGTGTGGAGAAGGTTTGTTGGGCACATACAAGGTATTGCAAGGAGAAGAATGTTGCCACGGGTGCAAATGTTGAGCCCATTCTAACTTGCTATGATTGTGGTAAGAAAGGTCATACTAGGAACCGATGCCCAAGGAAGGTTAAGCAAGAGGAAGTTGGAGAACCTCGTAGCCGAGCTTATGTGATTAAGGATGTTGAGCGGCAAGCTCCGAATGTGGTTACTGGTACGTTTCTGCTCAATAACCGCTATGCTTCTGTTTTATTTGATTCGGGTTCTGATAGGTGTTTTGTGGATACTAGATTTAGTTCCATGCTTAATATCGATCCGGATAAAATAGGAGCTAGTTATGATGTAGAGTTAGCTGTTGGACGGGGTAGTTAGTACGAACACTGTTATAAAGGTTCACTTTGAATTTAGTGAACCTTACTTTTTGAAATCGATCTTTTTGCCATTGAGCGTGGGACGTTTGGACGTCATATATAGGTATGGGATTGGATTGTCAAGCACGGATGTGTTATTGTCTGTCTGGCGAGAAAGCTGTACGTATTACCATACGAAAACAAGTGTTGATAGTAGAATGTAACAAAGGGTTTATTATTCTCTTTGTGTCTCAAATAAGGTCATATCTTGTATTAAATCCTGTAAGTACGTCGAGATAGGTGCTCATTTGTTTTTGGCACACGTGACGGAGAAGAAATCGAAGGAGAAACGATTGGAAGACGTGCTTGTAATTCGTGACTTTCCTGAGGTGTTTCCTGAGGAGTTACCAGGACTACCACCGCCGAGGCAAGTAGAGTTTCGAATTGATCTAGTACTGATGGCTGCACCTGTTACACGTGCACCGTATAGATTGGGACCGTCTGAGATGAGAGAGTTGTCGGTACAATTACAAGAGCTGCTGGAGAAAGGATTTATTCGTCCGAGTTCATCACCATGGGGAGCACCAGTGTTGTTTGTGAAGAAGAAAGATGGATCTTTTAGAATGTGTATATATTATCGCGAGTTGAACAAGTTGACTGTCAAGAATCGTTATCCTCTCCCGAGAATCGACGATTTATTTGACCAACTACAAGGTTCTAGCGTGTATTCTAAGATCAATTTGCAATAGAATCACTAGTTACACATTTAAAGAGATAGACATTCAATTATCAGCATTTTAAAACTCGTATGGTAACTTTGAGTTCCAAGTGATGCCGTTTGGATTGACTAATGCGCCTGATGTGTTTATGGACTTGATGAACCCGTGTATGTAAGCAATATCTTGATAGTTTGTCATTATGTCATCGATTGATATTTTGGTTTATATTTCAATAGGACAAAAAAAGGCATGGAAGGCATTTGAAGATTATTTTGGAGCTGCTTAAGAAAGAAAAATTGTACGCTAAGTTTTCAAAGTGTGATTTTGGCTAGATTTGGTATAATTTCTTGGTTATGTGATTGATCATAGTGGTGTTCATGTTGATCCTGCCAGATCGAAAGCCATTAAGAATGGGCTGCACCAACGGGTCCTATGAAGGATTTTCTTTGATTTCTAAGCTGCTGACTAAGTTAACTCAGAAAGATAAGAAATATGAGTGGGGAAAAGAAGAAGAGGAAGATTTTTAGACATTGAAGCGGAAGTTGTGTAGTGCACCGATCTTAGCGGTGCCGAGAGGGACAAAAGTTTTGTTGGTGTATTGCTATGGTCACTTAAGGTTATGGAGCCGTTGTTGATGCAATGAGAGAATGTGATAAGATAAGATATGCTTCTAGATAATTGAAAGTCCATGAGTAGAGAATTACATACTCCGATTTGGAGTTAGGAGCCGTTTTTGCTCTCTAGGTTATAGAGGACATTATTTGTATGAACGAGTGTGCGGTTTTCACTAATCACAAGAGTCCTACTTATATTTTGAATCAAAAAAAGCTGAACTTGAGACAACGGAGATGGATCGAGTTGTTGAGTGATTATGATTGTGAGATACGGTATCATCGTGGAAAAGCGAATATTGTGGCTAACGCCTTAAGTCGGAAGGAAAGGAATAAGCCATTGCATGTTCGAGCTTTGATGATGACTGTTCATAATGATCTACCAAAGTAGATTCGTGAAGCTTAGAAGGAAGCTATGAAAAGGAAGAATGTAAGGAAAGAGAATTTGGGAAGATTGATTAAGCAAATATTTGAGTTTCGCTCTGATAGAACATGTTGTTTTGGAAATCGTGTTTGGTTTCTGCAATTCGGTGGATTAAGAGATTTGGTTATGCATGAGTCGCATAAGTCTAAGTATTCTATCAATCCGGGATCAGACAAGATGTATCAATATTTGAAGCTGTTGTACTGGTGGCCAAATATGAAAGCTGATATTGCCATGTATGTTAGTAAGTCTTTGACTTGTGCGAAGGTTAAAGCTGAGCATCAGAAACCATCTGGGTTGCTACAACAACCTGAGATTCCAGTTTGGAACTTGGAAAGGATTACTATGGATTTTGTGAGTGGACTGCCAAGAACACCGAGTGGGTATGATACGATTTGGGTTATTGTTGATCGACTGACCAAATCAGCTAATTTCTTACCAATGAAGAAAACGGATAGCATGGAGAAGCTAACACAACTGTATTTGAAGGAACTTGTGAGTAGGCATGGTGTTCCTGTTTTGATCATTTCAGATCGAGATAGCTAATTTACGTTGAGATTTTGGAAAATCGCTTCAGAAAGCGCTGAGGACGAATTTGGATATGAGTACCGCTTACCACCCTCAAACGGATGGCCAAAGCGAAAGGAAAATACAAACGCTGAAAGATATGTTGCGTGCCCGTGTGATCGACTTTGAAAGTAGTTGGGATCGCCATCTGCCATTGGTTGAGTTCTCATATAACAATAGTTATCACGCGAGCATTAAGGCTGCACCATATGAGGGTTTGTATGGACGGAAATGTTGATCACCTGTGTGCTGGAGTGAAGTTGGGGATAGCCAATTCACCAGTCTAGAATTGATCCATGATACGACTGAGAAGATCATCCAGATTAAGAACTGTTTGTTAACCGCCCATAGTCACCAGAAAAGCTACGCAGATAGAAGAACTAAGCCGTTGGAATTTAAAGTAGGTGATATGGTACTGCTTAAGGTATCGCCTGAAAGGCGCTATTGCGTTAGGAAAGCGTTAGATAGAAGTTAAGTCCCACGTTACATGGACCATTAAGTTCTAGCTAGAGTTGGTCCTGTAGCTTATACGTTGGAGTTAACTGAAGAGTTGAAAGGGATTCATAGTACTTTTCATGTTTTGAATCTTAAGAAATGTCTAGCGGAAGGCGACATTGTTGTTCTAATGGATGAGATTCAACTTGATGATTAGTTGCATATGATTGAAGAGCCAGTGGAAGTTGTTGATAGAGAGGTCAAGCAACTTAAGCAAAGTAGGATACCTATCGTTAAAGTTTGTTGGAATTCGCAAAGAGGTCCAGAATTTACTTAGGAGCGTGACGATCAGATTAAGAAAAAGTACCATCATCTCCTTACAAGTAAGGATGAAGCGAAGAAAAGCGGATAAGTCGAGCTGAGCACCGGGACGATGCTCCCTAAAGGAGGGGAGAATGTAACAACCCGAGTTTCAGGTCAACGTTTATCCCGAACTACGATAATTATTTTTTCTACGTAAATAGTTATAATCATTTATGCTATATAAGGTTTGATGAGAATTTCCATTTATATGGTAATTTCATGCCGTGATTGAGTTTATAGTTGTTTTAGCGTCTAAGAAAGTAAAAAAAAATTGTATTGTTGCTCCGAGAGCGTGATTATGTTATTTTTGTATTTTACGGCGTTTCCTCGAGTTTTTGTAAAAACCGCGTTTAAAAGTCTTGTTTTACGTGATTTAACGTTTATTAAATGTTTTTAAAGTAAAATTAGTGGGATGGATTTAAAATATTTACTAACGTGGTGTGACCCGAGCTTGTTGGCCGATTTTATTAATAAAAAGAAACACTTGTACTAGTTTTAAATGGAATTAAGAATGGAGGGACCTAAATTGCCAAGAGGTCAAAGTTCAATTCTATAAATAGAACCTATTACACACACTTATAATTTTTACAAAAATAAAAACTCTCATCCCTCCTTTCTTCTTCTCTTCAAATCGACCACCACCACAACACCATTTTCCGATTTATTTTCTGACATGCATTAAGATCAAATTACATATTATTAATCATTGTTTCAAGAGCTATAAAACCCACTACTAAAATCATACATGCACTAAGTTTTGAAGAAGTTTGATTTTTTGGCGTGTTCTTGCCAAATTCGTGTATAAGGGGGGTGTTTAGTATAGCTAGATTGTTGTTATTAACAAGTTGGTTAATTGAAAAAGGTTTGTTTGTTCAGGTTGAGGTTTCCTCCGATTTCAATAGGCAAGGGGAAATGATGTGTGCTAAAACACACATCTTTATAACCCCATAAAACACTATAAAACGGACTAAAAATACTAAAATATGCTTAATTATATTGCAAATATGTTTGTTTGATATTTTTATGTCTTGTAGGTACTATGGATTGAAAACAAAGCAAAAAACGGGTATTTTCGGGTTCGTTTCGGTCAAGAGTGCTTAATATTCAAGATCATGACAAAGTCGTGAAAATTCCCCGAGCATGGGCCGAGCCAGCCATAGTTTGACAAAGTCGTGAAAATTACTCGACGAGTCTTTCGGGACGAATCAAGAAACCATAGTTTGATTTTTTTGAAAGCATTGTGAGCTTCTATTTATGTTTTTGTATTGATTAAATTGATTATATTGCGTGTTATATGATTATTGCTATAAGATTCAAGTGCGGAAATTATTGAAAGCGTATTTGGTTATTGACCAAAGTTTGATGGTTTTGGTATGATTAAATACGATAGCTAAGCATGTTTTGATAGTCGGATTATGTTAAAAATGTCGTTTTAATAGGTTTTGGGTTGACCAAGTTTGACCAGAAAGTTTGACTTAACCGTAGGGAGTCGAGAAATTTTTGAAAGTTATTTTTGGTAATGTCAAGTGATAGTGTTCGCCTTAAGCTACGTTTCGCTAGGTGGATCGTCACGTAACTCTTAATAATGAACGTTTTACGGCCGAGTTAAGTTTGGTTATTTTTTGGGTAAAAGTCAACTACAAAGTTTGCCTTTTGAAAGTCAAACTTGCGTAAATTTTTGGATATAGTCTATAATGAGTAATGAGTTAGTAATGTTAATTATATGATAACGAAATATGAAGTTCGGATTATATTATCCTTCCTTTCGGTAACTTTCTAAAAATGGAAACTATATGGAAAAGTGTCGTAATATTGTTAAGTGCGTCAAAGTGAAATGTTTTGCATCGCACTTGGAGAATATAATATATGATTGTATGTACGTAATAGTGCTATATATAAATGTAAGTATGTATTATATGAATTATTTTACTTTTAGTCACGTACCACTATATATGTATTATATAGGTCGCGGTTAGGACGTGAAGCTATTTGCGCTTGTTGATTTGATTGATTTAGATCTTTTGCTTAAGGTGAGTTCATAGCCTCGCATTTAAATCTTTTAATTGTTTTTAAACCCGCGAGGGGGATGCATGTTTGTTTTATAAAATCTAATACATAAGATTTTATGGTATGCTAGACCTGATTACGAGATTGTTTCCGCATAAGTAGCTATGGTCGAAGTCCCTTATTTCATGAACCGTTAATTGCCTTGGAAGGTTAACGCTAATGCATTAAATAGATCTATTAGGTTTGATAACCCTATACGGGGTTTGAATCCTTGTGACCACCCTGCCAAACGGACATTTTATATTTAGAAAGTAGTAGGTATATGACAATAATACCTTGTTTTGGGGCACATTAACATATGAAATGACATATGTATTGTTAATGTTCGGTGTCATGAGCTTATTGCGTAAAAGAAAAGAAGATGCTATACATTGCATTCGTTGCTTTATTTTCCCGAGAACTAATTATGTGTTCAAAGATTATTACTTATTGATTATTTTAAACTCTGAATTTCACTCAACAAAGTTGTTGACGTTTTAAACATGTTTTATCCCAGGTAACCAAGGATGAAGGAAACGATGGCGTGAAGGTGTCGTGCGTGTGATGGATTTGGTGAAAGACTACTTGTGTGTTCTTTGTCTTTCAAAAACAATATCTTAAGTTGTTCTAAAACAATGTCTTTATTTTGAAACAATAGTTTTTCAAATGTTGTAATGGTTGTGGTTGCGATTCTGTGGGGATCTAAACACGTTTTAACTCTGATTAATAATGGAACACATGTTTGTTAAACATCTCATTTGGGTCATTTTCTATTATCTTGGTGAATGGTGCTATTTAGTAGCATCCAAATTGCTAATTCCGCTGCGCAATCCAATGTCCTTTGGATGGGGGTGTAACAATGGAAGATCCTGAACAAGCCTTTGTTGAATACGCATCCTCGTGTACTGATGAAGCGGCAGGTAAGTGCTATACTTTCAAGCCTGAGCAAAATAATCTTAGTGACACCTATAATCCATCATGGAGAAGTCACCCCAACCTTAGGTGGAGACAACCCTAAAATTCTTAAAATAATTTTTCAAACCTACCTAACCGGCTCTAACCCAACGGTTCAATCCCGAACCATTCCTTTAACAACCGTCCTCAAAGCTTTAACAATCAATCAAGTCTAGAAAGATTGGTATCTAATTTCATGGCATCTCAAGACACTAGACTGTCCACATTTAAAGCCGATTTCAAACAACAACAAAGCGAGATGAGTCAACCCTAATTTCACACTGTATATTATTATATCGCACATTTTATACTTGATGTAGTTGTCTTTGTTTATGATTACTGGTTATATTTGATGAGAAGAAGCTTCAAAGTTCTTAGGAAGTTTCATTGTATGATTCTTGGAGGACGATCTAACCAGTTATCGCATGTTTCTTCTCCATTAACCAGGGGAGTACTAGTTTCTTTTCCCTTTATTTGTTTTTACGGGTATTTCTATAAAACATTGGGGACAATGTTCAACTTAAGTGTGAGGGGAAAATAAGTCTTAGAAACTATTCTTTCATTTGCCATTTGCTTTGTTTCTTAGAATGATGGGTAATATATCAAAACATAGCATAAAAAGGTAATTTTGACCAAAATTTTAAATTTTTTATGACACATACCACCGAAAACCAAGTATTAATAGCGTCTCATGGATAGGAATATATATGACTAGCACAAAAACCCTCCGAATTCCACCCCAAAAATGTGAGGTTCGCCTTTAGATCTATAAGAATTTAGGTATCCATTATTGATACCCAAGATAATTTATACTTTTAGCTTTTCAAGTTAAGGAGTGAGCAGTCATACGTATGTATTCTGTCGTTACGGATGTGTATGTGTGGTCTTTGTCGCCTTTTCTGGAGCATTGAGATCGATATTAAACTATATGAGTGTACCAATAGTATATTAAATTCTAGAACTTGTTTTTGTGATGCATCCCGAAACCACATAGTAAGTATTAGGATTTGCTTGATAAGAGGCATTAGGATTAACCCATGTTTTAAACCTGTAATTGTTATGATGGTCACACCGATCATATAACTATCCCACACCCTTGCCATGCACTCATTTTTAGTGCAGGATACCCCTAGTACAACCCTCCGAGCCTATCATTTTTCACGGTTCTCGTAATTTTCTAGTTAAGTCAAACTATTAATGAAGAGCATTGTCACCCTTAAACCAATCGTTACACCCAAATTACCTTAGCCTACCTTGTATGTACACACCTTTAGTACATTATTGTTTTAAACCAAGTTAATTATTTGAGTACACGGTTGCTAAGTCCTTATCCTTGTAAATACAGTTTTGGGACGATTGAGATTCATAGTAGTATTTATTTCACGAAAGAATAAGGAAGAAAAGTTAAATCAATACCCCCATATGTTTGTTAGATGATCTCCATGTTATTTTGATCCACCTCAAATCGGGTCATTAGTTAGATTGTAAATATCGAGTATGTAAAAGCTCAAGTATAGGGGTACGTGTTATAAACCCCATGTTGTGATGTACTCCCTCCATCCCATTTTTATTGTCTACGTTTCCTTTTTGGGATGTCCCAATTTAATTGTCCACTACTAAAAATAGATAGGGAAGTTTGATCAAGTTTACTATATTACCCTTGTTTGAAATTATTATTACAAACTTTAAAGAAGATTTTAATTAAATAGATAAGGGTAAAACTATCTTTCTGTCAATAAGTAAGAAAGAGAAAGTAGTAATAAATGCACTTTTCTTAAACTGTGTGTTTTTTATCGAGGGATAATAATTTTGGGACGGGGGGAGTATTATGTTATTAAAAAAATAGAAAAGAAAAAGAAAGAGATTGATGTAGAGTTGTGTAGAGTTTGTATATCTTCGTCCGAGTCTTAGCTTAGCAACCAAACCAACATGTATTCGTATGAATAATTAGCTAACCCTTCCACTCCAAATTCACCCAAAGCCACCCAAATGTATCCCATCCGTTTTTGTTTCCACTATATGTTATCTTACACCTACATCCACAACCCTTTAAAAGACCTCTTAAATAGTAATGAATAATGCTTGTGCCTAGCGGTGGAGGTTTGATCATTTACCAAGCCTATGGTAATTTATATGCAATGACAGGTAATGAGTGTTTAGTTTCTGTTTCCCTATAGTTGTTATAATTTATTATACACCCGAGAGAAAGAGAGAATCCCAAACACTTATGTGAGGTGCTAGTATATATTTTCCTTGCTTTTAATTACGAGGTCTAGAAGGTTGTGTTTTAAAATACGTTTAAAGAGTAGGTTAAATGACCCTAATACTGCTATTGTCTAGGTAGAAAAGCCTATTTGCTTGAGGACAAGCAAATCCCATGTGTAGGGGTATTTGATGAGGTGTCATTTTATACACTTTTTCAGGGTCATTTAACCCCCTAAATCGTGCATTTATTCCCAAAATAGGTACTTAATAGTTTCTTTTTAGGTATTTAGCATTTGGAAGGCATTTGGAGGAAATACACGTGACTTGGGCTCATTTGGAGAAGAAACAGACAAGACTACGAACCAACACCAAGACTCTTCAAGATTTAAAGTCTCAGAGCCTGGAGACGGCATCACCATTTATACACGACGCCATCACACTTTGTTAGGATCTAGAACTAGATAGATCTTCTAGCCTTTGAGAATGTATAGTACTTATGTAATCACAAGCACATACGTGTAGTACAAATCATCAAAAGAAAGAATTTAAGACCACCTTGTGATTAATTAAGGTCATAAAGCCACCTAGGACCAAAGATGAAGAAAGACCTCTGAGTAAACTAAAGATTGATGTCTTTATCATCACTTGGTCCTTTATTGGTTAAAGACAAGAACTGAGAGAATCATCTGCAGCCTGATCATAACCTTGTGCAAATCCATCTCTTTCACGATTTCGTAAACTCTGATAATTCTTGCTTCAAGCATTGGACTTTCTCATCTTTTTGGATTCGGCATTTCCACAAACCTACTTTTGACTGCATTCCATATATCCTTTGCATCATCCATAATAATGAGATCAGCCACATGATTCATGCAGGAATAGAACTGAAGCAAGGTATTTCTTGCCTTTGATTCCCTCGGAATCACCCCACCCGCAAGTGTGTTTCATCTGCAGTCGGTTTGGGGAAGAAAGAATAAGGACCCTTTCCCCAGCACGAATCTCTTGTGTATCTCTTCCAGTCCTTTTTAAGGCTGTTGCCATTTTGAAATCACCCTCCAGATATTCATATCTTAGTTGTGATACCATATCCATCTTCATTAGCCCAGACCTCATACTCTTCCATCTTCAAATAAGGAACTTTGCATTGTTTTCATTGACAGTGGTGGAAGGGAGTTGAGTTGAATGTTTTCTGTTAATGTGGTTGAATGCATTGTCATGGTTGAGCATTATCATTATTAATATCAGAAGCATCATCATCATGGTCAGACATCTTGAAAAGGTTGTGGTAGGGATATTGGATGTTTTTGGATGTGTTTAAGGTTCTAAGAGTCTAGATCTACGTGTTCTTCTTATCTAGAGACTCTCAAAAAGCTCTGATACCACTTATTGGATCCCATTCTAGATTGATCTTTACTGTCTGTTAAGGATGGTGAATAGCCTATGTAATCACAAGCTAAACACAAGAGAGACTCTTGCTAAACAAAGCTAATGTCTATGCGGAAATTAGACAAAGCCTATAAGAAGAACAAGACTATTAAACTAAAAGATCCTTCTATGGATTTCTATTAATTAACAAGGAGAATTGTGTTTTTCGAATCCCTTTATGGTCGTGGGTTGGGTTTCTTATATACTACTGAAACCCTAACCGCCTGTTACACAAAACGCGTTAAAGAGATATGCACTATCATTTCCTAAGATAGCTCAAGCATATCCTTATCACTAACTAACTATACTACTAACCCGGACCAAATATATTTTACTACCAGGACAAACTATTGTTCTATCAGCAGGAACCATATTTGGTCTCCCAACACTAACTATGAAGTTATCCTTACCAGTAGGAACTACATACCTACCAGTAGGAACTTATACTCTACCAGTAGGAACTACATACCTACTAGTAGTAACTAACTATTACAATATTCCTAACAGGTGACTCTTGCGAAGGCAAAGTCAAACCCAAGCGAGGCCCAACATAAGTTTATTCCGTCTTTTACCTCGTCACGATGCTATTGATTATTTCTTTTGAATATTTCGTATTTTAGAGGCACTGCGAGACTTTCGTTCCTTTATGTCGTTTCGATTTTATTTTTATATAAGTAAGTATTTCTTTGATGGAGCATCCTTTATGTGTTATATTGGTGTGGTTTAAGATGTGTAATGTGGTATATGTGCTTATATGTGCATTATCATTAAGAGGTGTAGTCTTGGAAGTAAGTATACGTGTGAAAGGATGCAATTATAATTATGGTGGCCAACATAATTATGAAGGCATCACACACGTGGACTTGTGACCATGATTGCATTGATCAGTGTTTGTTTGTAAGATGGTAGTGTAATATGTTGTGATATGTGTGATCATGATAAGGATGGTTATATAGTTATGGAATCATTCTTTTACCTAATGCGCGATTATTTTAGGCTCAGTTGCATAGATAGTAAGTTTCCCTTTTATCTAACATTTGCGAATACCCCGGATACATGTTATTATTATTATTGCGATTATTGAGTTCGTTTGTCTGCTCAATTATTTGCTCGGATATATATAAGCCTCATTTTAGCATTCCTTGTTCGTACCATGTCGGTATGAATGATCTAACTTTTCTATCCGGCGTTTTGATGAATATTGGTTGTTCGGATCTGCTTTTTTGAATATTGGTACGTTTCATTGGTTCTTTCGTGATACTGATTACTCGTATGAGTATCAAAATTTTCTTTTAAGCACTAATTGTTCCTAACATATTAGTGGGGATCATTACTCCGTCCTTTATATATCCTTTGGCTTTCGTAACATGTTGCGACATGTTAGTACCGACGCTTTTCGATGGTTGTTCTTTCGATCGTGAGTACGGATGAGTCATTACGTTCTTCTTTTGGTTCGTAATGTCTTCATATAGATTTCTCTTGTGCATGTTCGTTTCACTGTTATTCTCACTATATGGTTCTTTATACCCCCTTTCGCTTTCAAACAATAAGATTGTGTTAGAGTCTTTACGGTATTTTACAATCCCTTTTGGTATTACGATGCCCTTGGGTTGAGTAATATATTTTATATTATATTGATGTCAAGTTATGAAAATCCTTTTGAAGTATATCTTGATGGTGTTTGGGGAAAACTATTCTTAAATTTTATTTTATGAAAAGTATGTTTAAAATGATTTATATTGGTAAAATGCGATACATTTTTTTTATAAATATCGCTTGATTTTTATTTATGAAAACCATGTTTTAAAACGAATTTTAAAAAAAAGATTATATTTAAGATGATTTTTTATATAAAAAAACTGTCTTTATTGTTTCAAAATGAATTTTTATAAAAACAATATTTAGTTGGTTCTGTCGAGTTAAGTCGATTATTGGTATAAGAATTTTATCTTTAGTATTTATCAATTTATATGTATCATTATTCGATATGTGTTCCTTTTGTCTTGATACGCTTTGTTGACTCTTTTGTTTGTGTTTCCTATCGGTATAGATATTCTACCCTTTCTTTAAAGGATTCTTATGTCATTGGATCCACATCTATTTGCATATGTGAAATCCCTTATATGTATTCTAGCCTTTAATTCGGTATTCGTTTGCTACCCTTTTCGGTATTTCGTAATCCGTAGAATTCATTGATATACGTTTTATCTGACCAAGTCACTCTCCGTGGGGAGCACCTGTGTTGTTCAAAAGAAGGATGATTCATTTCGAATGTGCATAGACTATCGAGAGTTGCACAAGCTAACCACCAAGAATCTCCCCTCTTTTATCCAACGCTACGAACTCGCTACGTTTGACGCTCTAATACTCTGAGATTCCTTACGAAACACACACCTCGATGTAACGTTCGCGTCTCGCTTGAGTCTCACTCGTCGCGTTTATTGCGGCGCATACGCCTAAGATCACTCCCTTTCTCTCGCGCATCTGCTATCACATCTTGCCTACGTCATTGTTATCGCCCATTATGTGTTTCTACTTTCTGTACGTTCACCGGCTACGTTGTTGATTCTTTCTTTGCATTTTCCAGTTCGCATTCACATAATTCTATCATTCTTTTAAGGATTCTTTTGACATTCTGGTCTCCCGCATTCTATTTCCATATGTGGAATCCCTATATGCTATTCTCTGCTTGATTCGATATCTAGTTTGCTACCCTATTCGGGTATTTCGTAACCTTAGACAGTAATTGATATTACGTTATTCGACCCAAGCACTCTCCCGTGAGGAGGACATGTGTTGTTAAAAAGAGAACGGTTTCAATTGAATGTGCATAGACTATTGAGAGTTGCACAAGCTGACCACTAAGAATCTCCTCAGGATCGACGACTTGTTCGACCAGTTACAAGGTTCGTGTTATTTCTCTAAGATAGATATCATTACGGGTCTACCATTAGTTAAGAGTACATGGGTGAAGATTTTCTCAGACCGGCATTTAGGACGCGAAATGTATGGACACTTTGAGTTTACGGTACGCCTTTTTTGGGTTAACAGTGCACCTAATGCGTTTTCTTTAGACGTGAAGAACCGGTGTGTAAGCCGTATTTAGACACGTTTTTCATTTAGTTTAATCGATGTGATATCTTGATCTACTCGAAGTCTATGGAGGGATCACGAGGAATCATTTTGAGATGGTGTTTCGGGCTGTTGGAGAGGCAAATAGTTGTTTACCTAGTTTTCCAAGTATGAATTCTGGCTACAAAGAAGTGCGTTTTCCTAGACATTAAGCCACGTAGTTAAACAACAATGATTAGTCACGTAGACTCTAGAAAGATCAGAAGCAACCACACGGATTAAAAATTAGTACCTTATGAACGCCATCTGGGATACCTCATTCTTGGGAATTGCGCAAGGTTACTACCGACGTTTCATAGTAATTTTTCTAAGATTGCTAAACCCCATACTTTACTGACTTAGAAGAATAAGAAGTAGGAGTGGGGCCAAGGAACAAGAGGAAGCTTTTTAGACGTTGAAGGGAAATTTGTGAAATGCACCAATATTGTCATTGCATGATGGATCCAAAGAGTTGTAGTTTACTGCGACGCGTCGAATCAAGGATATAGGTTTTGTGTCCTCATGCACAAGCGGCGGCAAGAAGAATATGAGAACACGAACCGCAGAAATGCTGCATGCCTGAACCAACTATATGCATCTAGACACAGCGCGCCTCACCTCGCTGGAGCCACGACACCCTAGCGCCGCGGTTAATATGTAATGATTGTAATAGATTTGTAAGAAAGATGCCTGTCTCTAAGATCTTATATATAGATGGTGTAAGATCCCCCTCGAGTCCAAGCACGGGCTCACTACAGATAACAAGACCTCCCGCCCCCGACCCCCTTAGCGCACACCTCACCCGAGAAATCTGTCAACTCCCAGCCCCATTAATAGGTGATGTAAGGACATTAATGATGGACGAGGCTCATGCATCAAGGTACTTGGTAAATTCGGGAGCGGATAAGACGTACTATGACCTTAGAGATATGTATGGTGGCCATGTATGGAGAAGGATATTGCTACCTATGTTAGCAATTGTTTGACTTGTTTAAAGGTGAATGCTGAAACATCAAAGACCTTCGGGTTTATTGTAACAACTAGAGATACCCGAGTGGAAGTAGGATATAATAACTAAGGACTTTATTACAAGATTGCCAAGATCAAGTAGTGGGTATGATACGAATTGGGTAATAGTCGATAGACTGACTAAGGTATGCCCATTACATGGTAGTACGTGAAGATTTTAAAATGGAGAATTTGGCGAGACTTTACACTAATGAGAAAGTAACAAGGCATGGAGTGCATGTGTCGATCATCTCAGATCGTGGTGGAAGATTTACTTCGCGGCTTTGGTAGACATTGCAGAAGGCATTAAGAACATGGCTAAAACATGCGTACGACTTATCATCCTCAAACAGACAGACAAAGTGAGCGTACCATTCAGACTTTGAAGGATATGTTGAGAGCGTGCGTGATTGATTTTTTTTGTGGTAATTAGGATACTCGTCTACCCTTAAATGAGTTTTCTATAATAATAGTTATCATTCGGGTGTTTGATGTGCTCTATTTAAAGCGTTGTATGGAAGGAAGTGTAGGTCACATGTTGTTAGCCTCAAAATATTGAGCCGAACAGGAAGTTCGTTCATTACGTGTACGAGTCTCGGTCATTTAATTAGTTAATGTTGTAATAGTATAATATCGGGAATCAGGCTCGATAGTTAAACTAATATTGTATATGTTTCGGGTTTAATCCCAAGCAAAACCCGAGCCCGGGTCCTAGTCAAATATCCCGCACGTCACTTTAAAGTGTCGGGGTATATATACCTTTTCCTCTTTGGAAAAGGTAAGCAAGAGTTCACTTTAATATATCTTTCTCATTTTCCTTTTCTATATTCTCTCTCAACTCTCTCTCTTGTTTCTCTCTCTAAAACCTTCATTTCTTCTTCTCTTTTCTTCTTCGATTCGTGTTGTATGATATGAAGTGAAGTGTTATACGGGATCCTACACATGTTCTATAGGCTGAAGTTGGAGAAAGTGGTTTGATTAGGTCGAGTTGGTACAAGAGACAACTGACAAGGTAGTCTTGATCAAGGAGAAGCTTAAAGCGGCTAGTGATTGCCAAAAGAGCTATGTTGACAATATGCGTAAACATTTAGAGTGGAAGTTGGTGATAAAGTGATATTGGAAGTGTCGTCTTGGAAATATGTATTGCATTTTGGAAAGAAAGACCTGTTAGCACCAAGATATGTGGGACCATTTGAGATCATTAAAGGGATCGGTCCTATGGCCTATTGACTAAGATTGTCTCAATAATTTAGTAGTATATTTGATGTGTTTCAAATTTAAAGTAGTATTGGGTTAATGCAATATTTTTAATAAACTCGAAGTCGAGCCGATTCTTTAAAAACGTTAAGCTTTGTAACAACTCATAACTTAGTTCCAAGACAGTTCTTGTTTGATGAGTTGCGGAGTTAGGTTATGAATGACGTTGTTACACAACTTATAGTTTTTGATGAGTTTCCTCGAAGACGGGCGATGTTCATGTAGTTGTATGTTATTTTTATTAGAGTTGTTATGCTGCTATTTGTACCCTTGTATGGGCAAGCAAAGTTGTAAGCAGTGGGTTTTCGATCGTGAAAGTTAGATGAGATTCAAAGCGTGGCCCTAAGTTCACGTGGGAATGTGAGGACCATGTGAAAGCTAAGTATTCCCGCTTGTTTGTTGATGATGATGTTGAACCTACTAGTTAAATCTCGGGATGAGATTTCCCTAAGGAGGAGATACTGTGACAACTGTGCTTTGAGCAAGTTAGTCAAACCGTTAGTATTGACTTGAATATCATTATGTGCTATAATAATTATGTATTTATGTGATGTTATGTGAGTT
>BQNB010098168.1:2252-22334 GCA_026074375.1 Tanacetum coccineum
GCTTATTTGATGTGCAATGGAGTCTAGACAATCCAAGAATACTTTTCAAACGACACTTAGAGGTCGTTCTCTCATGACTTGTGCAATGGTATTATGAAGTAACGCTCCCGAAAACATATTCCGCTGCGACCCAAATTTTGGGGGTGTTATATGAGGCGTAGCCTCACCGTTACGATATGGACCTAGGCGTTGGCTTTAGGTGTAGCGTGGGTTTAGGCGGCAAAAGGCGAGCAAAAGCGCGGTAAATGTCAAGGCGTGGCGCCATTTTTAGAAGCTTTTGGTACAAATTTGGGCTATTTTTATGTTAACTGTGTTTATCCGCTGTTCAACTCTGTTAACCGCTGTTAGTTGTTGTTAACGGCTGCTAGCTGCTGCTAGCTTTCTGTTGCTAGCTTGTTGTTGTTAGCTTGCTTGCTGCTAGCTGCTGCTAGCTTGCTTGCCGCTAGCTGCTGCTAGCTTGCTTGCCGCTAGCTGCTGCTAGCTTGCTTGCCGCTAGCTGCTGCTAGCTTGCTTGCCGCTTGCTGCTGCTAGCTTGCTTGCCGCTAGCTGCTGCTAGCTTGCTTATGGAAATATAACACCAATTCTTCTAGCATGCTTATTAACCTTTTGTAAACTCGATATGTATATGAAATATGATATTATTACATAAATCTATAAATATTTTTTTGCCGCTTTAGTCACGCCTTGAAATACGTCATGGCTTCGCAAAGGCTCCTAAGGCTGGAGGCGTGGCTATGCCGCCACGCCACGCCTCGCCTCACGCTATTTATAACCATGGGGTTATAGCCACGACCGAATACCCACGATTTGTTTTCAGACTATATGGATGAGTGTATAACCATGTAAGATTACCACTTTTTAATATGTTAATTTTCATAAAATTATATTTTTTAAATACGTTAAATTGATAATAACCTTTTTAATTATAAATGATTTCATCTTTTGAGACTAATTTAAATCATTAATGTCAAATTACCACTAATTAAAAAAATTTAAATTTGGAGCCAAATTGCACCCAAAATTTTTAAACTCACATAGTATAACAACCCGTAATTTTCCAGTACTTCCTTAATGTAATCTCTATGTATTATATTAAATACTACTTTTTTTTGTAAGAATAAAATTTCGTTTCATTCCATTCCATTATGTAACGTAGTTTACATTTCCAAAATAAACGAGCTCACACAACTACCTATGCCTATTATCTTTATCTTTACATCAAGTAAACGTCTTAATACGTCAAGTCAATGATCTATTATCCTCTATATCATGTACGTTATCTATTTAACGTAGTTTTCACGACGATAATACCAAATGAGCTTAAACTGCTAACGTTTATGCCTAAACCCAAATTTGATAAAAAGTATACATTCAATATCAATGTAAAACTTAACTAAGCAAAATATACAAGTAAGTGAAACATGAATTCAAAATAGTATTCATTTCCTTTTAACATAACAAGTTCATGTCTTGCATCTATTGACTTAACTATTATATGTATCTCCTATATGTACAAATTGCATATCAGTTAACTATTAATTATAACTAATATATTTTACTCACTTATCAATCCATGAGCTTGTTGTATTTTTTTCTTTTTACGTACATGAATATACATACGATTATCGTCGGTTAAAAGTAAATATATCTCGTTGATCGAAAAAGTATCACGAACACAATGGTATAAGTTAGAAGACCTGTGATCAAACGTTACTCAAACCCGAACCGTAACTAAGCCGAAAGAAACATCACCACCCTCGTCATCACTATGTCAAACTCTTAAGCACCAAGTAAACCCTTTACCTTGTCATCATATCATAACCATGACATGACCTCGTCTCCTTGAGCTCCAAGGCTTACTAGCCTCGTCACCACCTTAAACACCTCTATCACCTTACTCTTCATCCCTTTTTCTAGCCACACAAGTCTTACCACATCTCAATACTACTACCAACTAGATATTTTACTACCCTTGGCCTCCAAGAAAGGCCTTGTCACCTCCTTGTGACTCATTACAGCCGCAGCACCACAAGAAACTTCCACCATACTTTGCTACATTTCTAGCTCATCCTAATCACACCTTAGCCTCTCTATGTTACTCCCTAGCAACCTTACTCAGCCCTTCCAAGATCTTGACACCTTGCATTGATAAACTTGGCACCAAGGGAGTTTTGCACTATAAATAGCCACGTATCCCATTCAATCAAACTCATACCTTCCATCTTCTTTCTCCCTATCAAATGGCATTCTAAGCTGAACAAGGAAGTCAAGTAAGGTCCCAAGAGCAGAAGTGAAGCCAAGAGTTGAAGCCTTGAAGCCCCGAAGCTCTATTCCTAGGCATACGAGTGAATTTGACCCCATTTCGACCCGTTTTCGATCAATAAGCTCAAACCAGGTTCTATGAGCTCTCCTACTGATTCTATACTCTTGTTAATATATTATGATCATGTTCAATTCATTCTTGAAAGAATTAAACTCAAATTCATGCCCGTTTTCCTTTTTGATCCAAAAACCGTGACTATAAACCCTAAAAACATGTTTTCGATTAATCTTTAATCATGTATACTTTGGGGTCCTTATGTACATTGTGTTATTGTATCATATATACAAGATTAAAATGTATAGTTTGTAACTAATATATATTTTATAATTATATTGCCGTACTATATAGTTTTGTATGTATGTTGGTTATTGAGTTTTTATTAAATATTATTTTTTTGTAACTTGATTTTATCGAGCATTTTACTCCATTGATTATAAAGATTTCATTAAGTATTTAATATTTTTCTTCCCAATAAATTATATGAATTTTTAAAAACCAATAATTATCAAAACAAAAAAATGTAAAGAATAATTACAAGTCATGCCCGCGCATTAGGCAGGCTTAGCCACTAGTGTATCTCTCTCTCTCTCTCTCTCTCTATATATATATATATATATATATATATATTAAATCCTTCTCAGTTGAGAAGTTTTTTCAAAAACGATAAATTTTAAACTTTGATTCAAGTTTTTCAAGTGTAGAACTCATTTTAATGTGATTATAATCAAAATGTGTAAAAAGAAAATTGAATCAATGTTAAAAATCTCTCGATTCTGCGATATAACTACACTTTTAAATCATCTGTACAAATCTAATGAATTATTACCATAACTCAATTTTTATAAAGATTTGAGAATCAAGTTTGTGATTTATAGATTCGATTCACTATTAAATAATGTTTACTTATGAATCAAATCTAAAAATATGAATCAATGGCTCAAACGAAGATTTCTCAATCTTGTCAAAATAAAAACATTCAATGAAACCAAATATATATATGTATATATATATATATATATATATATAATATATATATATATATACTATATATATAATATATATATAATAGTTAGGATTCAAATGAGAAGATTCTTAAATATAGGATAAGAAGTAACTATAACCGCATATCCTAGATGCACCGACTTAAATTATGATGCATCTCTATAATCTAAGATGCATAATAACAGCATCATAAATGGTGTTAACTAGCTTTTCAATTAAATGCATATGACATATAAAATGCATTTCATAATTTCTCTGGTTTGTGTTCCTTTTGGCATGTGCCAAAATCATAAAAATCAATTTGCACCATCTACACATCAATTTAACTTTTGAAACTCAAAATGGTACATCTAGATGAATAGAAATGCATCTAATGAAAGTCGTTGCATCTCAAATGTGTGGTTTGAGTCACTTTTCACCACTTCTTATTTTAATTTACTTCTCACTACATCCGCTAACTATATATAAACAAATATTATATAAATCTATATAAATATATATATATATTATATATATATATATATATCAAAAACAATTTGACCCGGGTCACTTTAAACCCGACAAGTCTAACCGGGTTTCGAAAATATAAACCCCGGTTTAGTTTGAAAAGAAATGCTTTCAGTAATTTTCATGATTACAATGACAAGATAAAGAATATTACTAAAAAATAATAAGGAGCGTTCTCAATAAAGGAATGTAAGTTTGTTTAACCGCTTTTTATATTATTAAAATAACAAACCATAACATAACGATAAGAAAGAGAATATTACTACAAAATATAATTTTAGTTGCAACAACACTTAACAAGAGTAATACACTCTCCTCTCCCATGGCATTTCGCATAACACAAATCTCTATTACACCGTATAGGCAGATCGAAGCATCCCTTTATTCTGCCTTTTGAGTTTGCGGCCGAGTTTAATTTTTGTATAGGTGGGTCGGACAATAAAAGCTCATTGGGTTGAGGTGGTAAAGCGAATGTAGATACTTGAATGCTTGTGATTAGGACCATCACGAACAAAATATTGAAAACTTTAACTAACCCCATTTATTTACCCTTTGCTTCTCTTAGTTTGAGCAACGATGGAGTGAACAAGTGATCTATATATAAGTGTGTGCATAATTTATATAAAAGATGATGCATGTGCAACATTAAATGCAATATGGGTGTGGAGATATATACCATTTCAAAATGGATTTCAATATCCCGTTATTTATTTATTTTTTAAATATTTTTTATTTTATTTATTTTTAATTTTGTTTTATTATAAAGTTACGAAATAGAAATATAAAACATAAAATGTAAAATTTGACAAGTATAAAATAATCAAAAGGCAAAAAATAAGAAACAAAAACTTATATAGATTGTCTTGTACAACTCATAGAGAGGGTAAAAGGTGGGTTAGAAGAGGTAAAATATGATTTAGAAGATATGCATAAAAATACTCATCCAATATATATCGATTCTATACACTTTATTGATATACTCTATAATATGGTATAATATGGTATGTGAAATGCCACATGTTATATTGAACATAAAAACTATTTAAAATACAACATAATCTTCATACAATTTTTTTTATTAAACTAACCTCATAAAATAAATTGTCATAATGTAAGATGCTACTATAAACTCAAATACATTATATATGTTCTATTTATATGTACAAATTATCATACCACTTCATTATGTAAAATATTTAACATTTTTCAATACAGTTTTATTTGCATAATCTTATGCATTAAATGTAAAATATAAAATTTGTCTATTGGAAGTTATGTATATTATGAACAGGGACGGAGCTTGAACAAATTATTTGGGGGGCCGAAACAATTCAAAATACAAAATATAGTTTCTAGCGTACAAAGCATCCATAACACAAAAAGAAAAACATAAGATAAAGATAAAAACAAATTAATTGGGAGGGGCCAAAATGTAAATTGACACAAAAATATATTGAACTTTCACATATATAGCAAAACATGTGTACTAACAAGTCAATGTCATGGGGGGCTACAACCCCATCCTGCCCCTACTATCCTTCGTCCATGTTTATGAATTTAATGTTTGTGATGTGTATTTAATGTATCATATTGTAAGAACCGAACAACCACTATTTGAGTAACTATCTACAATGACTTTGCCTTTTTAGACTTTTTTTCATTTATGGCAATTACTTTTTCATTCATTTATATCATTCAACAACTCAAAACTAATAAATTAGTTGTCTTATAAAAATTTCATCTTGCGTACAACGATAAAAAGTAACCGAATTATGTGCAGTAACACAAGCCAGAGCATCATCTAAACTTTTCTCCTTTTTACTTACATCTCATTAACACACCTAAAAACATCATCTTAACTTAAATTAAAAACCTACTTTTGTGAACCATTATTTTATTTCTTTTCCATTTCTTTCAAAACAACTAATTTTTTAATCATTAAAATGATACAAATCACAATACGAAAATAATACGAAAATAAAGAATAATATGAACAAATGCAAAAAAATATAAATATGTGAAATTGTCAATATATTTATTTTGTTGTTGACGTCTGATAACATCAAATAATTGATACTTTTCCATATCAAAATCCTATGTTTATTGCCTTGTTTTATATAGTTTTAGTATAGATTTGATACTTAAAACGTTCATATTTACATTTACAGGATAAACAAGGCATTGGAGCGAAATGACGTATAAAATGGATGCTTCTACTGAAGAAATACCAATGAAGTTATTCACTTATGATTTGGAGTTATTATGAAAGGCTCGGGAAAGAATTATGTGAAGAAACAAAGCCAAAAAGTTATATCTCCAGAAATATGCTCTAGTATTTTGATCATAACTTCTTCATACTAACTAATTTGAAGTTGATTCAAGCGGCCATGAAAAGAAACTTTCGTGTTTTGGGTTAATGTGACACCCCGTAAATTTCAGGCCAATATTTTAACCGTTTCCCTTCAGTATTTTGAATTTTATGAGTTTCGTGTAATTTCTACGTTTAACAGGGAAGTTGTCCCGCATATATCTAAAAAGTCAGACCGGAAGCATTCCTGGTTGCTAATTAATGTAGTCTTTCGACATTAGTCGCGTTTTTACGTTTTAAGTTGATATTTAACATTTCAGAAATTTTCATAAAGTTTTTACGCGTTTTCAGTAATTGCGTGTTCTGTGAATAATAACTAGTATATGTGTGCATGGAAATATCTAGATATTCAAAATTCTTGTCACCTTGCATGTTGGTTTGTAGTAAAAGCAAACAAATTTATATACGTATAGTATTAATCCCGTGAAAATTTCTATCCAAAATACTTCTCAATCAAGAGAAATATAAGGTAAAAATCTCACTAAAGAAAACACAATTTGTATATTTTTATCCGGGAAGTATTGTACTACTCGGGTCGTGTCCCAACGAAATCGTGAATTGAGAATTTGGAATATTCGGATTCAAGTTAAGAATGATAAAGGAATTTTTGAATTATTGATTACACTACAAAATATAATAGCACGAATTAAAAACAATTAACTAGCTAGAAATTTAAATGCACAAAACGTAAAAACGCGAGCTAAAACTGAAATTTAAAATCTAAGGCACGACTTTTAACAAATTTTATACCTAAAAATCACAAATTTAAAAAGAAAATTTTTAGACAAAAAGAATTACATTTCGATTTTATCTATTTTTGAATTTTTTATGAATTTTCAAAGATTAATGAATTAATCAAAAATAAACTTTTTTCTAAAAATTATCACTAAAATTTTGTTTTTATTTTTCAAAAATACTAGATTTAAAAAGAAAATTTTCACAAAAAGAATCTTAATTTTTCAACTATTTTTCTATTTTTTATGATTTTTCTAAGAAAAAGAAATTCACTAAAATCTATTTTAATTCCTAGAAATTACAAATTTAACTGGAAAAATGGTTTTAAAATACTAAACTAGTGCAGAAATTTAATGGAAACAAAAGCCCTAATTTTAATAAGCTAAATGAACCCTAATTTGATCAATTAAAAACTTAACCCTAAATTTATAAAACTAATTACTAAAAATATAAAAACTATTTATTATTCTAGAAAGAACAGGGTAGAAAGTGTAAGAAAGGAAAGAGAAGGGTAGGCGGCCAAACTTTTGTAAATTTACACTATAGTGTAAACGGGTGCCCCTGAACTTTGAGAAAAGTACTAAACAGACCTCGCGACTTGGCTTATTTTTGACTTATTAAAAAGTGATTTTCAGCAAAAACTTAAAACTACAAACTTGTTTAGGAGCTTATTCTTAACAACTTTAATAAAGACACTTTACACTTTTGACAACTAGATAAGCTGTAAAATAAGCATTTAGTTCCTGTTACAGAAACAAAGGTGTAAAAGAGCTATTTGGATTTTGGCTTATTCCCAGCTTATTTATAGATGAAATTTGAAACTAAAAGAAGCTATATGTAGCTTAAGATGTGTACTAAAGAATTCTATAGAAAAATAAGCCAAGTTTTCACAAAGATTACAAGAAAAGTTAAATGAAAAAGTGCTAGATGTTCTTGATGTAGCGTAACATTGTGCGCTAAAAGATGCATTATGGTATTAATATAAAATGCAGGCTAAAGTCCTTTAACTAAAACCTCATTATCTCAATCACTACTTGTTACTAACCTTACACTAACTCAAAGTGAGCTCTAAATTGTATTTGAGTTACTAACTTCTAAATCTAGCTAGCTAAAAACTTGTCCTGGTGCAAATTCTAACTTTTTAAACTCTAAACTTTTGAATTTAACAATCTAACTCTTAAATCCTGTTTGAACCTTGATATTAAAATCTAACTCAGCTATTTAAAGAATTTAGACAGAAGATTGTTGACTTAAAAAGTCAAAAACAACTAGATCCAAACACTCCTTACTCAATTCTGTCCAAACTATAGTGAGCTTAAAACCTATTTGAAAGCTAAATCAGCTTAAACTTTTTATCTACTCACTCTAATTTTAACCTACTTGAGCTGTTTAAGCTATAAAACCTAAAGCTTATGTGTAAAATTAAGCTACTTCTTCAGCTAGGCTTATACTACTTAATGACATTTTTAAAGGATAAAGTGATATTACACAAACTTCATTTAATGAAAACTCTAAACAGCTTAATGTCAAACCTAAACAGATGTAATTGAAGAGAATTAACAAAATTTGAATAGAAATAAGCAAATGTAAAAGCTAGAATTAAGCTAAAATGAAACTTAAGAAATGTAACCTGAGAGTTTTGTAGTCTCAGAACCAAAGCCACTCTTGAAGAGTGAGTGGCTTAAAAATCAAGCACCTAAGTGGCACCTTGCCTCTAAACCTGAATAACAAGCTCAATAAGCTCTTGACAGCTTATTACTCCTTGTACTTCCAAATTGAACTCAAAACAACTCAAGTTATCATGCTTTTGATTCAAATTGATTAAAGTGAGTAAATGAATTGCTTAAGAACAAAGTTTGACTGATATTGAGCTTATGAACAGTAATAAGCTCGAATGAGCTTATTGAGAGCTTAATGAGTAAAATCGGCTTAAAATTGGAATCAAAGTACAAGTAAACTTGGAAACTAAATGTGATTACTCAAATGAATTAGTACAAGCTGAAATGAGGAAAGTACAAGTGTTTGAAACTGAGTTCTAAGAAAATGCTTAAAATTGAGAGAATTTTAAAACTGAAAATTAAAACAAAAACAACAACTGAAAAATGAGCCCTAACAGTCCTATTTATAGAGGATTGAAGAGGAGGAGTGAGAGTTTCTTGAATCTTCCATTTAATCTCAGCCCTTGATCACTTTCGAATTATTTGTAGCCGTTTGATGAGAAAAAATGAGGTGTTTGATCCAATTAAATGTTGACACGTGGTCGATTTGATGTAGAGGAGGTTTATGAACTAGTTCGAAGTGATAGAGAGGAGCGGGGGGTGTGGATTTGGTGATTGGGATTGTTAACGAAAAAGGGCGGGAAAGGTTGTTAAGTTTGTTAGGGGGCGGTTTTAAACCGCGTTTTCTGTTTGAAAGATTGAGGGGTTTGCACTTTCAGTCCCTGCGATTGCCCCTTCCAAAGTATAGTGTAAAAATACTTTCGATATTGACAGTATTGGTCCTTGTCTTTTATCCCGACCAAAGTGTAGTGTAACACAAGTTTTGGAATTGACAAATTCGGCCCTTGTGGTTTTTATAACTTCTTTTTCTCTTTGTAAACAAACTTTCCACTTAATGCAAATTTGGTCCCTTGATCTTTAAAACTTCCAAATAAGCCCTTTGACTTTGAAAACTTGTCATTGTTGGTTCTTTGACTTTCTTTTTGGCCTTTGACTTTTATTTTGGGTCTTCATTTCTTGTATCCGACTGATCCGGCTTTGAGATTTGGCTTCCCGACTTCACTCTTGTCTTGTCTCTTTCGTTCCTTGTCGGTTTTTGACTGTTTTTGCTTCTTTTTGTCCTTTTTATCCTTTCCTGCACAAAAGACACAAAAGCACACATTTTTCTATTCTTTTGGCATTTTCTTGGCTTTAATTTGGCAAAATCCCGGGTAATTTTAATATACAATTAAGCAATTATCACATGTCCTAATAAGGTTGAGATCAAATTGGCCCCCCTTGCCTTGCTAGCGTACTGAAGTCTCCCCCCCCCCGCCCCACACACACAACACACAAAATGCCAAAATTTTGAAGGCTTAACAAGTTAAGCTAGCTCAATTCCATTTAATTTCAAAAGTTAATCTCATCATATCATCACAAAAACACACACTCATATCTCTTCTCCTTCTCTTGTTCGAACGCCAACAAACACACACACACTTTCATTATTTTTCAACTTTTGATTAAGATATTGTATTCGGGTTTAATTCATATTGATATTCGGGTATTCTTAAACAAAGTTTGGGTTGTATTTAGTCTCTTATCACCTTCTTAATCACCATTCTTTGTAAGTCATCTATTTCTCATAAAACTTGTACTTTTGTGATTCTTATAATACATAAATGTAAGATGTAAAACTTGTTTATAAAAATCAAGGTTTAAAAACTATATAAACCTTACAAGGTTTATAATATGTTCGAAAATAATAAAAAGGAAGACAAGGAAAGTGTAGTTTCGTGATCGTGGTTATTTTTATATAATAAATATTATGACTTATGGCTTATTTGGAGTTCGGCTTAATAATAAGCTCACGAAGAGCTTATTTGGTTTATTGGGCTTATTGTAGTTTCGGCCCACAAAAGAAACAAAAGGGGAATGTTGTATAGCTTATTTCTATTCGGCTTATATCTGTTCTAGCTTATTTCATGGCTTATTGTGACCCTTGCCCTTTTTCTGTGATTTGAATGTTCTAATTTAGTCCTTTGACTTTTTTCAATTTTGTTAAAACAAGTACAGTGTTGATAGTGGTGAATTAATGTGATTGGGGTGTTTTTATGTGTACATTGTTTATAATAATCCTATTTAGAGGGTTTTATTATGTTGGATATGTTTCGAGAGGGTTGTCCCGTGTATAGCTTGAAATGCCAAAAACGAGTCTCGACACGTCCGTTAATGTTCAAAATGAGTTTGGGAAGTTTAACATGGAAATATGTCGTGTAAATATTCTAAGTTCTTAAAAAAGTATTTTTGAGTTGAATAAAAATACTAAGTAACTTCGGGTAATATTTAAAGTCGATGTTTTTGAGTTTTAAGTGAAGCCAACACAAAATGAACCAACCCGAACCCCCTTGGATTCCTAGCCGGTTTCGAGCCAACAAGGGAACAAAATGGCTAGTTTTTAGGATGGCTTGTCCCAACCATGGTACATATGATCTTGTCTTGATCCTAAACACACATATCTCATTTTTCACCAAGAATCAAAACACACACTTTTCTCTCTCTTTTTACTTTGATCGGCCGAAAAGTTTGGTCAAGAACATGAAGATTTAGAGGTCGTGGGTTGATTCTAGTAGTCGGGTTATTGTTTAAAGGGAAAAGTCCAAAAAGGGTCCAAAATATAGGGTGCTAATCACTCTTTAACTAAAAAAATATTTTCTTCCCAAAAGAGTCCAGGGCGACTGAGCGATGGGGCAACTTAACCAGAATCCGCCAAGTGTCCGTATTTGTAAGATATATATATTTTGGGCAACTCGTACTTTGAGGGTGACTGGCTTTTTTGTCACTTAACAATTTTAAAAGTACTGACATATAGTACATCTATCTCTGGGCGACTCGTACTTAGAGCAACCATACTAGGGCGACTATTTTTTAATACATTTTGTGTATTTAAAAACTCAAAAAAAACACCAATACCACAAATATACGAGCCCACTTTATTTCCCACCTTCATCTTCCACACTCATTTCACACAATATCGTATTTTCAGTGACTATTTTGATTAGTGTTTACGGTGATAACCAGAATATACTACGTAGCTTAATAGCTTATTAGAAAGCTTATTATGGATGTTTAGGTCTTATAAAGCTCACAACCCAATAAGCCCAATAAGCCGTGGCTTATTGTAGCTTATTGTGGTCGTATTATTTTGTACCTATTGTTTTTTGGGCTTCTATCACTAATAGTCTTTAGTATTAGGGCTAAAACTGGACTTTTAATGTATACATACGAATATCTTAATGGATCCGTATTGGGCCTTAAGGCCCAATAAGCGAAAACTAGTCGTTTTATTAGTTTTAACGAACGTTTGGAAATTGGAGCATACTTATGAAATGATATTGAAAGTTATTTTGGGGAAAATATGCTTTGATAAATGTTGCGAGAAATGATTTTAGTATTTTGACGGAAAAGGGTGAAATTATGGAAAAATGTTTGAATTTACGGTTTAAAACTTTAGAAAACGTTGTATAAACGAACGAGTCATGTCGAAATTTTATAAAAGTCTATATTTAGAATTTTTACTCAAAACGTGAATTTTACGATAAAATAATAAACTAGTATTATTTAATACGTCGACTAAAAGACAAAAAATATAGTTTTACGAAACTTTCCTAAATTGTTTAGCATAAATAAACGTTTCATTACTTATAATCTAATTGATTAATTAATGATAACTAAGAGTACCGAATGAATTTACCAAAGTATATTTATAAGTGTTTATTATAAGAATTTTCTTATATTACTCTACTATTATATTAAATGATATAAGTATATATATTATACTAAGGTATGAGTTGGAAGTATGTTATCTTTTAAAACTAATTCATCAACCATCACACCACTGAAAACATTAAGGATGACCGTACAACGCGCATCTGACCTCTATGCATCAAACCTGAAAACTGTTTTGGAAATAAATGTCTAAGTGGAACATTAATTGGACTAGGTCGTGTTCGGACGTCGTTGCATTTGCTTGTGTGATACTGAGTTTGCTGCTAGACACCCTTTCTTGAGGTGAGTTCTCGTAGCCCCACTTTTATGTCATTTCAGTTGGGGGAAAATGATACTCAAAACTGTTTTGAATGTGTTTTCTTACTGTGCGAAACGTAGTTTTATTTTTGGGACAATGTTATGTGCTTATGACTGCTATGTGAATGAAATGTGTTTTGATTGTACTTGCATGCATTGAGATGTATGGCAATGTATGTGATTAGCATGGATTTTCTATGTTTGTGATGGTCTTTGCCCTAGGGATATCCCCCACCTGGTAGGTTTTAGGTGCGGGTGACCTCGGAGTTGTGACTCCAAGAGCATTGGTATATGCTGGTGTGATGACTAGCACGAGGATGCTATGTCATGGGATGTGGAATGTGTTACATGTATTCACTGTCATATTGCACAATTATCCACTACTTAAAATTTTGGCACAGCAATTGGGTTGAAATCAAACCTACGAGCTCACCAACATTTTTGTTGACCTTTTCGAGTATCATTTTCAGGTGAAGTTAATGATCAGTAAGGTTGTGATGTGATCTAGCAGACTTTAAGAGTATCCTGTATGGATCATGTATTGAGAGGTCTTGCATTTGGTGTTTGTTTTGAACTTAGTACTTTGAGGTAAATTAAAATCTACAAGGTGTAAAAATGATTTACAGAATGGTAAACCTAACAGCTGATTTTTTATAAAACTAAAAAACCTATTTTTTTTTTGTATTTTCTGAAAAATTATTTCTTTTCTATTTTTTATTGATTTTTCAATTTTTAAACCTACGGAAAATCCTAGAAAATAACCTAATAAAGGGAAAATTCTCAAAAAATAAGGAAAAATACTACTAGCAACAAGGAATACGAGAAAATTAAAACTAATCAAACAGCTAAACAAATAAGCTCTATAATAAGCTGTATAAGCTACGGCTTATTAAATGAAAAGAAAATGAAAAAGGCTACTAGTATTAAATTTGGGGAAAGGTTACTGGATGAGCTAATGTAGCATGATGGTTAACACATATGGTTGTTGAGAGTGAGGTCGTGGGTTCGAGGCAGGCAAACCCTATTTTTTTATTTTTTTTATTTTTTTAACTTTTAACAAAAACTAAATATCTAAACTTATTAAAAACGTGATTTTAAACAACTTTAAAACTAAACTTTTTGTCTGAAAGTGACAAATAAGCCCTGAAACAGCTTATGAATAAGCTGTTACAGCAAGTGAGCCTTTGAGCTCTAAATGCTTGTTTGGACTTATAAGCTTGCACAAGCTTAATTATAAGCTCGTTTTCAAAACCAAAAGTTGTTCTTAAAAGCTAATGATGTGCTTATTCTAATAATTACAAGGAAACTAAGCTGAACATTCTGAAAGTCACCTAAATCCTAGGATCAAAAGGACAAACTCAGGATGCAATTCAAGTAGCTATGAAACTTAATAAGCTAAAAAGGCTAAATAAGCTAATGAAATAAGCTGAGCTTTAGGAAACTTAATCAACCACTATTAAACTACTAATCTAGAGATTAAAATCTATCTCTATAAGAAGGAAATCTAAATATAAAAGCTAGACACTAGTTACTTCTGTTTTTGGTTTATAGAGATTAATTGAACTTTTTAAAAGCTAAATTACCTTAATGAATAAGCTAGAAAATGAAAAACAATACTTAATCTAACTTGAACTATATCTAATCTATAGGCTTACTGGAATTAAGATTCTAAATCCTACAACTCCTAACCTAAATAAGACTAAAAGATCAGCAGTACTAACTACTTGTTAGTACTGCTGATGCAAATGGCAAAAGCCAAACCACAATTGCAGGCTAACTAAAGAGTTATACCTGCACTACACACTCTTAATGAGTGTGTATGAACACAATTTACACACAACCAAAAACACAAAAGGCTTAGATCAAATTCTCACAAGTGAAAAAGATATGAAAAACTCTCTTGGTGCAGGGAGGCTAAAAGTAAGCTCAAACTCTTTAAATTTTAAAATCTAACTTGTGATAACTTCTTACCTAATGTTTTTAAATGAAATCTAAACTGTCTCAAACAAATTACACAAAAACCTTTGACTTTTGATTTTCAAACAAGGTTAACCCAAACACTCCTTTAAATTGTGACAGCTTTGAATAAGCTCATGCTTTTAAAATCTAATGATCTAATTCTAATAACCAGATAACTAACAGCATTTAACAAGCTTAACAAACATTTTTATTTAATCAAATAAGCTATATCTAAGAATCTAAG
The DNA here is from genome assembly GCA_026074375.1 of Tanacetum coccineum. Taxonomy (NCBI): domain Eukaryota; kingdom Viridiplantae; phylum Streptophyta; class Magnoliopsida; order Asterales; family Asteraceae; genus Tanacetum; species Tanacetum coccineum. The sequence goes on from BQNB010098168.1 coordinate 17,174, forward strand.
CTATACTACTTATTTTTGGCTTTTTATGGTTTTTATGACAGAAAAGAGATTACTATGATTTATGATATAATAAGCTAAAACAGATAATTAAACACTTTTAAAAAGCTAGAATAAAGGTAAATAAGCACTTATAAGCAAACAGACTAAGCTAGTAAACAAATCTACACTATTAAGCATAAATTGAACTAAATATTTAAAGACTTAAGAAATTAAATGAAAACTTACTTGAAGCTTCAGCTTAACAGAAGCTTATTAGAACAGCTACTAGCTCTAGCTTATCCAAATGGATAAGCTAGTATAGGTCCATGGGAGCTCTTCCATGATAAGCTCCCCTTCCATAAGCTAATATCCAATAAGTTCAAGGTACTTAGCTGTTTTTAAAGGTTTAGATAAATTAAAATCAAACTTGAGCTCAATTATTAGCTTAGAGACTAATAAGAGCTTATTCAGTAGCTTATGATCTTTAGCTTATCATTTAGAGAAAAGTAAGAGCTTATGAGAGTTAACCAAAGAGCTTATGACACAATAAAACTAAATTTCATTAACAAAAGATACTGATTACATTACTTTAAAAAGAAATTACAACATATTTAAAGAGAATTAAAATAAGCCAAAATGAAATTTTAAGCTACCTAAAAGCTACTAAAAAAACTAGATTCTTGTGTGTATGGTAGTGAGCTCCTTTTATAGTTGCTGAGAGAAGATTCTAGGCCTGCCTTCTTGCCCACGCTCCTTCTAATCTTCACCATCTATTTCTTCAATCATTGGATCAATGATCTCATCCGTTGGATCAAGTGTGGACACTCAAGGATTGCCAAGCTGTGCTACTTCTCTAAGTGATCCAAGAGTAAAACCCACCTCTCCTTGTGCTTTCTTTCATAGCCGCGTGGCTTTGATGCTTAAGAGATCAATTAGAGCCTTTGATTTGACATAATTAACCCTGCCATTGTGAATAAGAGGCCTTGAATTGTCTTAACTGGCCCTTAATTGTAGAAAGCCCTTTGTTTTGACCATGGGGTGATTTTGGGGAGACGATGAATAGTAAAAAGGCATTGGCGCCTTTTCTATAACTGACTCGGGGTAAAAGTTGTTTTAAACTTTGGAAAATGGCACATTTGGTCCTTGTGTTTGGTTTATAAAGGAGTAAGGTAAAAAAGACTTTGAAAATTGACAGGAATGGTCCTTGTGGTTATATAAAAAGGGAATGGGCTAGGGTAATGGGCTTTAAGGATCCGGGTATGGCCCATTTAGGTTTAAGGACCATTTTTGTGATTTTTGGAAAGTTGAAGGACTTAAATGGAATATTTTGGGATTTGTCTTTTAGTGCTTTGACTTCTGTTGACCAAGGTTGTCTGGAGGTTGACTTTTTCTGGCTTTGACTTTGAATCCCTGGCTTCTTTTGTGCTCTTCCGTTTCTTGTGTCCGTGTTTGACCATTTTTTGACGGTTTTCTTATGATTTTTGATATATCCATACCTGCACACACAAAACACAAAAACAAGCATATCTTTGCCATTTTTAGTCTGTTTTGGGTTTAATTGGGCCATTTTAGGTATTAACGGATATGTGTATTTTACACTTATCATAGGTCGTGTTCGGACATCATTGCATTTGCTTGTGTGATATTGAGTTTGCTGCTAGACACATTTGCTTGAGGTGAGTTCTCGAAGCCCCATTTTTAATGCTTTTCTGTTAGGGGAAAATGATACTCAAAACTGTTTTGAACTATTTTTTGTACTATGAAAAAGTTGTTTTGTTTTTGGGACAATGTTATGTGCTTATGACTGCTATGTGAATGACATGAGTTTTGGTTGAATATGATGTGTGAAAATTTCTGTGTGGATCATTTATAATATGCCGTGTGGCTCTGTTATAGCATGGACTTGCTATGGTTTGAAATGATATGTGATGTGCCGCCCTATATATAACTCCAGCTGGTAGGCTTTAGGTGCGTGTGAATTGAGAGTTGAGGATATTGCGTGGCAATGGTCCATATGGATGAGATTTGGCTAGCATGGATTTGCTAGGTTTGGAAATTGAATGTGTTGCATGTATTCACTGTCATATTGCATAATTGTCCACTATTTGATATTTTGGCACAACAACTGGGTTTCTTCAAACCTACGAGCTCACCAACATTATTGTTGACCTTTTTGAGTATCATTTTCAGGTGAAGTTAATGATCTATAAGGTTGTGATGCGAGCTAGCAGACTTTAAGAGTATCCTGTATGGATCATGTATTGAGAGGTCTTGCTTTTGGTGTTTGTTTTGTACTTAGTATTTTGAGGATTGTTGTTCTAAGATTTACATGGACCCCTGCATGGGCACTTGGATTTATAAGTGACTATTTGATATGTTCTTGTTGGGACTTCGGCCAAGTCTGTACTTGAGGTGGAAGATCATCATGACACTTTTCATTAATGCATTTTAGTTTTATCTATCTTATATCTTGTGTTATGATTGATCATTCTTCGTTGCATGCCCGTGTTCCCGCCTATGTCGGGGTGTGACAGATTGGTAATCAGAGAAAAGGTTATAGAGAACTAGGTGGTTTGGCCTAGATTATAGAACCTTCATATAGTTGCATTGTAGGATCTATGTGTGCGGTGTTCCTCTTATACTTTCTTCTATTGTTATATAGCATATTGTATTAGAGAAGTCAATCATTGAAATGTGTGAGCCTAATACTGGGTACAACTCGAAAAGGATGCGAGTATAAGTACGGTGGCCAACGTAGTTATAAACATATCACGACTCACGTGTATTTAGTAATATCGTTCACACAAATCGGTGTTGACACCTTAAGACCGTAATATACGTATTATAGTATACTAAGTTATCATATATATTAACCTTTCCGCCTACCTAACGTTACCTATGTCTTCCCTCGTGTAGTTAATGCCGCCAAGAATGATGACACAAAGTGCTGGCCGTGTAACTGCCGCACCACAAGGTGGAAGGACGGGTGGACGGACTGGTAGAGGAGGTGGTAGAACTAGAGGTCGATCTGGTGATCAGGGTAATGATGGGATTGATGGTCAAGGTGGCCAAGTAGGTGGTCAAGGTACTGAGGTGAATGATGGTGTTGACGGAGTCCCCGACTTCTCCACTATCATTGCACAACAACTACAAAACTTACTTCCCACTATCTTAGCTTAAGTAGGTAACCAAGGTAGTAACTTGGGGAATGGTAGGAATCAAAACGGCGATGCCGTCAATGACAACATCTAGGGCGATGTTAGGAATGCCACTGTGAACAACGACCAAAGGGGTTGTACCTATAAGGAGTTCTTAGCTTGTAACCCAAAGGAATATGATGGTAAGGGAGGTGCTATAGTATATACTCGTTGGATTGAGAAGATGAAGTTAGTTCAGGATATAAGTGGGTGTAAGGATAATCAGAAGGTAAAGTACACTACTGGGTCATTTGTTGGTAAGGCTCTCACGTGGTGGAACTCTCAAATCTACACATAAAGTATAGAAGTTGTTGTTGGTATGTCATGAGAAGACTTTAAGACTTTGACAGGAGAGTAATTTTGCCTGATCAATGAGATGCAAAAACTAGAAACTGAGTTTTGGAACCACCCCATGGTCAAGGCTGGCCATGCTGTGTATACTGATAAGTTCCATGAGTTGGCTAGGTTAGTTCCTCACTTAGTTACCCCTGAGAACAAAAGGATTGAGAGGTACAATTATGGCCTTGCTCCATAAATTTGAGGGATGGTGGCAGCAACAAAGCCGACAACAATTCAGAGGCTATGTAGAAGGCTGGAACATTGACAGATGAGGCCGTTAGGAATGGGTCACTAAAAAAGAATCCTGAGAAAAGAGGGAATAGTAGAGAGCCTAGTAAGGATTAGAATGTAAGGGATAAGAACAAGAGGACTAGGACTGGGAATGATGTTGCTACAACCACTAACCCGATAAGGAGAGAGTACAATAGCCCAATCCCTAAGTGCGTAAGTTGTAACCTACACCACCCACCTGAGATACCTTGTCGGGCTTGCTTTAACTGTGGCTGACCTGGACATATGCCAAAGGGATGTAGAGTGGCTCCTAGGATGGTGAACCTAGTGAATGCTAGAAACCCAACTGTTGCTCGTAAAGCATGTTATGAGTGTTGAGGAACCGATCATTTTAAGACAGCATGTCCTAGGTTGAACCAAGCACCGAGACCAGGGGGAAACTATCCAAATCAAGTTGTTGCTAACAATGGGGGACAAGGTCATGGAAACAATGGTAACCAGGCGTGGAAGGGCATTTATGCTGGGATCAGAGGAAGCTCGCCAGGACCCGAACATCGTGACAGGTACGTTCACTTTAAATGATCCCTATGCTACAACTCTATTCGATTCTAGTGCCGACTATAGTTTCGTTTCTACTACTTTCATACCTCTGTTAGGCATAGAGCCTAGTGATTTAGGATCTAGTTATGAGATTGAGATAGCTAGCGGGCAGCTAGTAGAGATTGATACAGTTATTAGGGGATGCAAACTAGAAATAGATGGTCACGTGTTTGATATTAATTTGATATCATTTGGAAGGGGGAGTTTCGATGTGATCATAGGAATGGATTGGTTGTCTAACCATAAGGCTAAGATAATTTGTCACGAGAAGGTAGTTAGAATACCACTATTGGATGACAAGTACTTAGAGTTATAGGAGAAAGACCGAAAGAGAAAATGAGACATCTAATGAGTGCTAAGGCCAAGGAAAAAAACAAGAAGAGATTGTTGTGGTTAGAGACTTTCCCGAGGTATTTTCGGATGACTTATCAGGATTACCACCTATTCGAGAAATCAAATTTCATATTAAGTTAGTCCCTGGAGCAATACCGATCGCGAAATCTCCCTATCGATTGCCACCTTCTGTAATGAAGGAGTTTTCGGGTCAACTCAAAGAACTCTAAGATAAGGGTTTCATTCGACCAAGCTCGTCACCTTGGGGAGCACTGATATTATTTGTTAAGAAGAAGGATGGTTCCTTTAGAATGTGCGTTGATTATAGAGAGCTGAACAAGTTGACCATTAAGAACCGTTATCCACTCCCTAGGATAGACGATTTGTTCGATCAACTTCAAGGATCACGATACATCTCTAAAATAGACCTTAGGTCTGGATACCACCAGCTGAGAGTGCATGATGATGACATTTCAAAGACT
>BQNB010098169.1:0-22915 GCA_026074375.1 Tanacetum coccineum
TATAAATCTATTGATCATCATATGTAACCGTCGTATGTATGCCAAGAAAATCATAGTCATAACAGTAACAGATAAGGCTCATATTTGCGAGCAGTACCAAACACCCGCCATGGCTGCAATTATACTCTTGATGTGATTGCCCAGCCAAGATACGGGATCGAGTAAACTACACGTAATAAACAGCAAATTATCATCATCGCTTATAAAAAGAAAAAGGGTACACGTCTTTTGCGCAAAGAATCCACCACAACTCACATCACACCTTTTTTGTCTCTAACAACATACACAACCACAATTATTACTTGGTACAAAAACGACGTCGCAACATATACGTGTCTCTTCTTTTCAGTTTCACTTTCATCCTACCTCTCTATCACTGCCAAAAAACACACAGAAACATAATATCTTTGGGTGAAGCATAGTACAAAATTCCTTTTTACCTAAATGAGGCTCAGTAATGAAAATACAGAATCGATACCAAACACCCGCCATGGCTGCAACCACAATATGGGTGGCGCCCGCCAGAATGTCTCATTGGTTTGGTATTGTCACACCCCCAAAATATTGCAGAGAAAATGTAATAAGAGGCGTGACTTCATAGCACAAAGTCAGAAGTCATAAAGAACGAACTCTATATGATTCGCTTAAAAAATACATCGTTGATTCATTTAAATTAAACAAGGTTTATCACAATACGAGATCAAGGTTTTTAAGACAAGAAAAGATAACATTTTGAGTACAATCAACGACAATGTTCAAGTAGTAAAATCCATGCAATACGAATTCCACTGGTTGACTCTAATCATGAGACTCCATGAAAGCTATCCATGCAAGTTATTTACCTAAGAAAATATATGCTAAAACGTCAACATAAAGTTGGTGAGTTCATAGGTTTAGTAATCAGTAAAAGTAGTGTGGACCATAAGATTTCAAGTGTATTTGACCATTATAACAATATAATGTCACACAAAATGTATTACTACTGCACTAAGCTCATGACATCAAAGCCTTAACATTACATGCAAACCCCAGTCTGTTATATTCGTACCCTAAAATTCAATGTTTTGCCAAAAGATTCAAGTACTATCTCAAATAAAATGCGTCTGTTTGACATGGTAATCAGTTGTTACATACCCAGACGGGGGTTGTCAACCCCAATAGATCTATCCACGTCATTCGTGCTTACACAAAGTAATTAACAGTTCATGATAGTGGGGATTTCATGGCAATATGGAAATTTAGGCAATACGTAAAAGTTTAAAGTACTTGTGTCTGTAAGTAAAAGCGAGCAATGTATTCTCACCCTATGTGTTGCAAAATAATTGTAAAACAAGTAAAAGTGGGGCTATGAAACTCACCTCAAGCAAAATCGCACACTCGAGTAATACGCGCAAGTGTAAAAATAGCGCAAGTCCTAACCGCGACCTAAATTAATATTCTTGCGCTTTAGGTTTATGACATATACCTAAATTAATATTATTGCGCTTTAGGTTTATGACATGATATGAACTAATATGCATATAAGTTTAATGATGTTTTGTCACCCTTGTATACTTGTAATAGATTTGTATAAAGTTTTGAAAGTCCAAACATCTAGTAAAAACAAGTAAACACATTTTTAGTACTCAAACCCCCTTTAAAAAGCTTGTTGTCCTAAATTAACTAACGACTTAAAACGGCCATAACTCCTTCGTTTCTTGTTCGATTTTAATCATTCAATGCTTGGATTAAAGTTAAAAATGTCTACTTTCAAAATATCAAGACTTCATACAAAGCAAACAAGTTTTTGACACCTAAAGGGGTTGTACAAGACATAGATTTTAAAGCAGGAAATTTCCGAAAAACTTTACCGAGCTTGTTTTAGTCACATATCCTTTGTTATTTACCTTATAGAGTCCATTTAACTTGCCGAGTTTAAGTTAATTTCTTATCTACAAAAAGTTTCAAAGGATCTACTTTGTAAACCACTCTTAAGTTGCTCATAAATACGCTTAAAAGTTCCAAACTCATATTCGTACCACTAAACTTGCAAAAATCATTCAAAAATGATAACAAATCAACTATTATGTGACCAACTCTATAAATGCACTTAAGATATCATATTACTAGGAATAAAATAGAAATTCACCAAAAGCTTCCATTTAAGTGGTCATTTCATTCATAGGTCAACTTAAAAATCTGCTCAGTTTTGAGTTTTACAAATCAAGTTTTAATTCATTTTTCTTGTATACAAGTATACCTAGGTGACATATAAACTATATGATATGCTTGAAAATAATGAAGAGCATGAAATTTAAATGCTTACAAGTGATGATGAAGATTGATAAACAAGAGAATTAATCAATATATAAACTAACTATTAAACCCAAATAATCAACTCCAAATTCTAGCTTGTAAATCTTTAACCCAAATTCTTCTTATAAATTACCTAAGTAAATTTTGAAAACCCTAAACTAAGAGTGTGTATGTGCCGTATGTTTTTAAGAGAGAAAGAGGAGAAGTGTTGTAATTTTTGTGTGTAAATTTTGAGTTACTGAGCTTTGCTTTTATAGACACCAAATGAGAAGGATGAAAGAGCATAAAGGGTTTACAAGAAAGGTGTATGGTATAGTTAGGAAATAAGTAACCAATTATTGTCTTGGTGTAGGAGTAGTGCTGAGCTAGGGGATTGAAGGCTAGAGGGGAGGGGCTACATGTGTAAAAAGCTATTATACTAGGAGACAATATGGTTGTACATGGTAGGGAAAGGATGGTTATGCTAGAAAACAAAAGGGCACATGGTGGGGTGTTGTGGTGGCCGACTAGGGGGGAATAGGGGGAATATGGTTTTTAAATTTTGGACATGCATATATCCTAGTGTTTAATGCAAAGGTGGTGAATTAGTTGGGTATTGCATGCATGCATGGGGTTTAATGCCAGCCTTAGGTGATTTACGTAAAACTTTTTAAAACTACATGCAAGTGGATTATAAAACATGCTCATTATGATCATAAAATACTTTTTATGTGTAGACTAAACTTATTCTAGAGTCGGAGTACGTTCAAAGTTGTTTTTCATTGTGCGCATGATAACCTCCCTGTTGTGTGTTAATTCAAGCATTCACATGCGTAGAACCATAGAGGGGGTGAATATGGTTTTCTTGACTTCTTTGAAGTTTATAAAACTTCAAGTCTCGAAAGAGCCAAGTGGTGTGCTAATTTACTTTGTGGTAAGAACAATAAGTATGTAGAGAGAAAGAGAGAAGGAGAGACACCACAATATATATTGGTTCGGAAAGGGGGTTTAGTCCTTCCGTACGGTCCCTGTTGAGCAATCTACGACTCCGATACTAACATAGTATCATCCTTATGTGGATACAAACTGTTTTATCAATTTAACTCCACGATATGTACTAAGATCGCGACGCTCACAGCGAAGTGTTACTACTACGGTATTCCGCCCTTGGAACATCCACCTTAAGAACCCGTGTTCGACTTATCTTAGGTATTTACTTTAAAACAACTTGGTCCACTAAGAACTTCCCTTGGATGCTTACCAAACCACATCCTAGCATCTCCAATGATCTCGGCTTGATCCCACGGCAACAGACTTCCCATTACAACTCGATAGATTGAAATAAGTTAGATGAACTATTCATAACCTAAATAGAGACTCGATTATAAGAAAGGGTAAGGGAAAAAAAGGACCCTTGTAAAAAAACCACAAGTGTGGATTCAGGTCACAAGTATGGATTAGGTACTTGTGTGTCTCTCTTGCGGAGATGTGTTCTTTAATAGAATGATAGAGGAGAAGATTAAGAACACAAGAGGTGTTAGACTTAGAGGATTAGAGAAGAGAAAAGAGAGGAAAGAATGTTTGCAAGAGGTGAGGAATACAAAGGCCAAGGGTGGGTATTTATAGGCCAAGAATCCTAAATGTGGGAAAACATTTCGCGAGTGGCGCGCTACCCACGCGTCAGCGCGTGGCCAGCGCGCCAGATTCCCAAAATGTTTTCTTTGGGATTTTGGCGTTTTAAATACCCGCACTTGTTAAACCCCCAATTGTACTTCACGCTATGACCTTTCAATCATTCTTACACTCAAGGTCAACCAACTCAAATAGCCATTTGATAAAAACGTTTGTAAAGTATTTAAAAGCCTTTAGCTTATCCGATATTGTAAAGAGAGAAAAGAATTATCGGAAAAAGGTATTTTGGGTATTCCTCAAAGTATAACTAGCTTAATTGGGATCCAACTAAAGCTTTGAAGGAGCTAGTTAGAGTACAAGAGAATATTCTTAGAATATTCTTAACTTAGAGAGAAAGGGGTAAAGATTTGAAATTTATAATTCAAATCTTTTGAGCACATGTTGGATAAGAGAGAATGGGTTGTGAATGAGTTGTCATGAGTTGGCATGATGTGATGGAAAGAAGCCTCTTGATCTTAGTTTAAAATGGAGGGTGAGGATGTGAAGAGGAGAGGTAGGTTGGATAGGTGAAGTGGCAAGATTAAGGGTGATTGGAGAGGTGTGTTTGTTTGGTGAGTGAGATGTGTTTGTTTATGAGAAGGAAATGTGTTTGTTTGAGATTTGAATTCAATCTAAGGGAGGAGAAGAGAGTGTGGTAAGATGGATTGATGAAGTGGTTTAATCAATGGTGGAGATAAGAATTATGTTTGTTTAGATGGAGGAGTATGTTTGTTTGATTTCAATCTAAAGAAGGGGAGTAGAGTGAGGTAACTTGGATTTATAAAGTGGTATGATCAAGGGTTGAGATGAGAAGGTGTGTATACATGTGAAATTCAAAATGGTTTATGTAAAGAAGAAGGTGAATAGTGGATATGTGGTGGAGAATGTTTTGATGTGACGTGGAGGAGACTATGTTGGGAATAAAAGGAATAAGAAGTACAACAAGTACAAAGAAGGTACATTATGTAAGAGAATGTAAGTTGTCATGTGTGGGTATTCTTTGGGGAAGGTTTGAGTGAAGAAGAGTTTAGGCTTGGAAATGGTTTGAAGATGAGAAGTAATCAAAGGATTGATTTAGGCTTATAATCACATTGCCAATAAGATAGAAAAGAGTGGGCATAGGTGATTATGAGATGGTTTAAGAAAGGAGTGTTTAGAGTGTTTGAAGGATATAATCATTTGTTTGGTAAGCAAGATAAATAAATGATTAGGAAGGATGTGTTGTAGGTTTGTGTAAAAGGAGTGTTTAATCATTTGTTGGAAAATAGATTAACAAATTATTAAAAGGAATGTATTGTAGGAGGTATGGTATTGAAGTGTTGTAGGGATAATTATGGGAGTTTGTAAGTCATCTTGTACTTGTGAGGAATACATGTATGAGTTTGTAAAACATTTATAGGTAAGGAGGTGAGAAAACTCAAAGCATGATTAACCTCCAAATACCACAAACTCAATTAGTCATTTAGACTTTAAGCCATGATAATTAACAATAGATGTGATCACTAATCATCTTGATGCAAACAAGTTAAGTATTTTGCATCTCAAGTAAAGCATATCCCATAACAAGAAAGTGTGTTTACGCAAAGTGACATTTGCCTTAGTTTGACCAATAAGAGAGTAAAACCCGTTATGTGATTAGGAACAATGTAAATTTGGATTAAGGTCAAATGAATACTTTTGTTTAATGGTATGTTGAAAACATTATCATGCTAGGTTTAGAATAAAGTTTAGGCCTTGGCTAGAGGCGTTTGATAAAAGATTACGCGTAACCAGCGCGCAAGTTCACAAAAATTCTTTTTTCCGGATTTGGCTAACGTTTGTTATTTTACGTTTTGATGAACACTTATTTGTCATCGTAAAAGATTAAAGGAGATCCTAGTAAATGTTGTACATGATGACAATTAATTTCGAAAAAGCAAATAAAATTACCAATGTAGCGGAAGACGAGGACGCCAATTGATTAGACTTGCGTCTTATTCTTGGCATAGTAATTGGTGAAGCTTGAACATTGTCTTCACCTAATGAGCCTTACATAGCTTTTCTACTCCTTCGTAAGCTATAGCTTTTTGCTTCCGTAATTGCTAGCTATACTAGCTTTCTCCCCCGATCCATAAGCATCTTGCTCTTTGCTTTCTTTCTCCCTCTTTTGTCAAATCAAAAAGGCGGGTTCTTCGTCTTTCATTTGAAGGTAGATATCTTTGTAGAGGTAGAGAGTATATATCATGACACGTGCTCCTTCTAGATCGTGGCACACACACACACACACATACACACACACACACACACACACACACATATATATATATATATATATATATATATATATATAGTTATGATAAAATAAGAAGAAAACTTAAAATGAGAATGATAAGAAGAAACCACAACCACGCACCTACAAAATTGGATGCATCTCCCCTTAAAATTCTCTCTCCTATTTAAAATGTGTGGCTAGAAATCCTTCTAATTCTTCTCATTATACTTTTAATTCTCACCGGATCCCTACTATATATATATAGAGAGAGAGAGTTAGGATCAAATAAAAAGTTTTCTTAAAATAAAAAGGATAAGAAGTAACTATAACTGCATATTCGAGATGCACCGACTTAAATTAGATGCATCTCTATAATCTTAGATGCATTATAACGCATCATAATGTGTTTTCTAGCTTTTAATTAGATGCATATACGTATATTAGATGCATTTCATTTTTTCTCTTGTTTTTTGTTCATCTGCATGTGCCAAAATCATGAAAATCAATTTGCACTATCTACGCATCAAATTAACGTTCGAAACTCAAAATGGTGCATCTAAATGAATAAAAATGCATCTAATGCAAGTCGTTGCATCTCAAATGTGTGGTTTTAGTCACTTCTCACCACTTCTTATTTTAATTTACTTCTCACTGGATCCCTACTATATATATATATATATATATATATATATATATAGAGAGAGAGAGAGAGAGAGAGAGAGAGAGAGTTAGGATCAAATAAGAAGTTTTCTTAAAATAAGAAGGATAAGAAGTAACTATAACCGCATATCCGAGATGCACCGACTTAAATTAGATGCATCTCTATAATCTTAGATGCATTATAACGCATCATAATGTGTTTTCTAGCTTTTAATTAGATGCATATACGTATATTAGATGCATTTCATTTTTTCTCTTGTTTTTTGTTCCTCTGCATGTGCCAAAATCATGAAAATCAATTTGCACCATCTACGTTTACACGGTATGAGAAAACAAGTTTGGAATGATATTGAATTGAAATGGGTTTGGGATGAAAACTGATGATTTTGTGTGAGTAAAGATAACCGGCTGTACAATAAGATAATTTTTGTATGAGTTATAAAGTGAATATATATTAGGTCGTTGTCGGGTACCTTGTGCTCATCGTAGAGATTGTTTGTGCTTTGCCTTATTTGAGATTGTGCGGTTGCTTTTGATTGTTGATTGGAGAAGATTTCTCCGTAGCCGAACTTTTTACTGATTCCATTCGTTTTAGGGAAATGATACTAAAAATGTTTTTTAAACTGTTTTGAATTAAACTGGGCAAAAATGTGGTTTTATGTTTTGGACAAACTGTGATGCCATATGACTGCTATGTGAATATTATATGTTGCAAGATTGTTTGGATCAGATGGGTACGCCTACCTAGTATTTGTGTGATTCATTAATCTGGAGTGGGTACCCTACCCTGAGGTTTGTGTAAGGTCTTGTCCTAATTTTGTGCTCCAGCCGGTAAGCCTTTTAAGGTGCGTAAGTGACATCTGTCAATTGATTAGCTGTGATGCTATGGTTTGTTTGCATATATATTCATTGTCATATTGCACTATTGTCCACTGTTTGAAATATTGGCACAACTTTTGGGTTTAAGGTCAAACCTACGAGCTCACCAACATTATTGTTGACGTTTTCGAGTATCATTTTCAGGTGTGTCAAATCAAAGGTATGATATAGTATTGGAAGAGCAAAGATGTAACCCAAGGGAACTGGGTCGAGATGGGTTTTGATTATTTAATTTTGTCAAGTCTTAACGTGTAAGATTTATGTAAACCCAAGTTTCATTATTGTAAATGGTAAAGTGTATGATCTTGTATCTTGTGCGATGAACAGTATCGTCGCATCCCGTGTTTCCGCCACTGACGGGGTGTGACATGTAGGAACAATCAACAAAGAATAACGTCGCGAATGGCCGGAATGCAACCTAATTAATTATAGGTCGTATAAGTACAATGTATTTAAAATAAATACAACAATGTATATTATAAAGTTATATCACCACCTAATAGTTTTGTTTAGTATGTAAGTGTCGAGTCAACGTTTGAAAATAAGTGACCAAGTATGTACTTCCGAAATATTTTTCCAATAGTTAGATAATAAATTATAGTCGTCCCGCTTGATTTAGTATTTTCATTATTTATACAATGATATTATATAAATAGTTTAATTGTTTTATAAAATAATATTTATAAAGTTAAAAACATGTATAAATATTATGCAAGTAATACTACATTCTTTCTTAAGGTTTTTATAGCCCAAACAGACCCGAAAACACTCGTAAACCTGATTTTATATTTCAATCAGCTTTATGTGTTTGTAATAAAAGTGCAGAAAATTATTTATGAAAGTTTACTAACTTTTATAATTTATAGTTAAATATCTTAAGCCTTTATATTTTATAATTTCTAGTTAAAAACTTATTTTTTTTAGTAAAACGTTATTCCGAACAACTTTGTAGTTTTATACTTTAGCCGAATCAAACCCGAACGTCTTCAAAATGACCGATTTCAAAGTTCACAGCTTTTTCGCAGCTTTTCACAGCTTTGTAAAAGCTGTGAAATACATATATAGTTTCGAAATCTTTAAAAATTCATAACTTACTCGTTTTAACTCCGTTTTACGTGTTCTTTATACGTATGAAATCATATCGAGGTAATCTATCAAAATAAAATATTCATAGATTTTATAAAAATTTGTACCGAAACAGTTAATTTAAACTGTATTTGTATAAAATTATTTTTATACATTTAATTATTGAAATCTTGCAAAATTCATATCTCCTTCGTTATAGCTCCCTTTTGCGAGTTCCTTATATGCACGAAATCGTCTTGAGATATACTATTTGAATCTAAAGCCTTTATATTTTATAAAAACTCGTATCTTTACAGAACCTACAAACTGTCCGAATATGTATCCCACCGCGAAATATGTAAATTAACTAATACTTGTAATATGTCAAATAAGACATGTTTTTGCACTCTAATATATATTTAACATATTTTTACCATGAACATATGTTTACTTGAATAGGTATAATGTTGTTTCATTTCATAAATTTTATAAAATATTAACTAAGTGGTGATTTAACTTACGTATGAATATAAATGAAGTGATTATGAAAGAGTAGGGTTTATGTTAGACCTTAGGTGAATGAATGGAGAAGATGAACACAATCAAACCTAGATCTTCAACCCAAAATCCTTATTAGAAAACTCTAATTTTTCTTCTTGAAAACCCTTGATCAAATGAACCCTGGTTCTTGCAATACCCTTGATATACCTTAGATATCAAACATAAACAACCTTGTATGCTTGAAATCTTGCTAAAATAAAAACTATGGAATTTATTTGGTCACTATTTCTAGCCTTGAGCTAGGGAGGAAAAACAAGAGAAATGTGTTTGATTTTGCAAGTTAATAAGTGTGTATGAGGCTTGCATTTAGGCTTCTAGTTATAGGGCAAGTATTAGACAAACCTCTTAGCAAAACAATGGGTTATTAGTGGTTTAACATCTTTAGTACAAGTGCTCTCCTCCTGGAGGACAAGATGACCTTGGTTATTTGCAAATTTAAGAAGACTTGTGTAAGGAAAGTGGTACTTAAGCACATGGTAATTTCCAAAGAGGTAGTTTGTAATATTTTTGGTGTTGGTTTTAATGTGTAACCGGCCACCTATATATATTGGTATAAAATGATATAATTTTTGGGTATTGGGTATAATTGTGGGTATTTGATTGAGTGTAGATAGTATACACTATTTTGGGGTCATTTAACCCCTTAAATCATGCAAATATATCCAGATTATGTGCTTAATTGTTTGTTTTTGGGTTTTTAGCACTTAGATGGCATTTGGAGGAAATACATGTGACTTAGACTTATTTGGAGAAGAAACGGACAAGACTATGACTCTACACCAAGAACCATAAAGAATTATTCATTCAGAGCCTGGAGACGGTGTCGCAACCATAAAGTGACGGCGTCATGACGTTCATAGTAACGAATTCAGAGATTCAGTGACGGCGTCATGACGTGGCCGACTTAAAGTGGATCTAGAACCATCTATGTGGCGATGACGTCAGGAGCACAAAGCGACGCCGTCGCAGCGATATCTCTATAAATATAAAATCGATATTAGGGTTTCAAGTGTGTAACTTTGTATAACTTTAGGGAGACGAACCCTAGCCTTTGTAGCAGCTTCATAGGTCATTTTAGGGCCTCAAAACCCTATTGTACTATCTTGGATCCATGTTTTAATTCAAGTAAGGTTATTTATCATTAATCACAATTCAATTGTCCTATGTTGTTTTGATTTGATTTATCTTCTTGCTTTCATTATAACATGCGAGGCTAAACCCTCTTTTGTATTTGCTTATGATTGCATGAAAGTCGGATTATAGATCCTTTTACTGTTGCTTCTTGTTGATGAGTGTGCGCGTTAGGCTTTAGAAAACTAGCTTTTGTTTGTATCGATGTAGATACGTCTAGGGAAATGCGAGTGCGTAGAAAGGATACCATCGGGTAACAGTCTTTATACTACCTTACCCCCTTATATGGTTGATCCCTCTTAAGGTATTTCATACGCATTGTAATAACGTCTTAGGGGCCTTGTAATAGTCTTCATACTACCTTACTTTTGTGTTGCCCTAACGAAATATTAATTAGACGGCGGGTTCGTGTAATCCGTTCATGACCTAGGAAATACATACACAGATCATCACAAGTGTGACAAGGCAGCATGATTAGGAGAAGCAATGTTATTGGTATTGCATGATTAAGTAAATACATTCAATTATCTTAAAGTTATCACCAGTAGATTAGATTATACTAGTTTTAGTAATTATAAATAAAACAACAACCTCTCAAACCATAGATTTACCTGCTTTTATAAAATATAAAAACACAAATGTAATATTCTCTCAACCCCTAGAATTCTGTTAGACCGTGATCAAGCTTTCCCAATATATTCCCCTAGAGAATGATAACAACCCCCGAGTCTTGCCTATACTACTACTACAACGGTTAGGTACTCTGCCTAGGGAGTTGTAAAAATTCGTGTTGAAGTCCTACGATACCGCATTAAAGTTATTGTGGCGCGCTGCATGGGAAAGTTAGGTTTTGATCACCAGTTTAACTAGTTATAGCTACGCTTGAATCCTTTCAAGTAAGACTTTAATTCCACATATTAGCTTTCTCGTAGTCTATCTTTTCTTTGTGTGTTTGTTCCTGATTTTCATTGACTATTCCGTTCTTCATTATGGAGAACGCGAATCCGCCACCAATCAGTAATCGTCCTGTCCTACCAGCTACGCTGTGCGCATAAGCCGTCCAAGAGCTCCACGAGCTACAAAGAATTTCGGCCTTTGTTGACTCTCGCTTAAAGATAGTAACGATTCTTATAATTCGCAACCAACCTAATAGACAGTATGAATGACCTTGAGTCCGATGATGAATCGGTTGACACACCCCTTGTTTCTCCCTTTCCTCATTCAGACAATGATTCGGATGATGGTGAAGTGCTTAATGTATTGATTGAGTACGAAAATGTTGGAATGTTACGCCGAGAAAAGGCAATTAATAGTTTCGATGGGGATGACTTGGAATTCTAATGTATGATTGGATTTAGGAAGGTTTTCGCTTACTTTGACCCTTACTTACCAATGAACATTATTACGCGTAAAGCCTACAAAACTATAATGGTTGAAGGAATAGAAAATACAAGTAAAAACTTAGTTGATGTTGTTAGGAATGTCTACGTGTTTCTAGGCAGCTTCACCTACATCACAGATTTTGTGGTACTGGAAGACATAGGAGAATTTATTCAGATAAATAAGGCTGAAGTCGTAATGGGTAAACCCTTTAGGAAAATCACTAAACTCGAATATGATTACGCTAAGGGATTAATGTCTTTCAATAAGGTCTTTGATAATTACACATTCCAAATGGGATGCACCATACCTAGGTTTAAACATTGGGGGCACATATTATGGAGTAAGATCCCACCCATCCTTATGCTAAGTCAAAGAGATCTAACTAACGGGTTCAAGAATGCATGCGAAAAGAACAAATTTATGTACAAGAACTGTTTAAACCTAGGTCCCGAAATACCACAGTGATGAAAGTATGAAAGAATGGCTCAGTCATGGACACTTGAGCAAACCATGAAGACACGTAAGACGTGGACTCGAGTCTAGCTAAAGACTGGTAATAAAGAAAAGCGCTTTTGGGAGGAACCCAATATTTATCTTTCCCGCATTTAGGAGTGTCTTATGTTTTAATTATTTATTGTTTGTTTTATTATGTTTGAATTATTTGTAATCATGCTTTGTTTGTTTATAACTTCTTCTTATTTGCAATCAAAGGTATTTTGTAACAAAATAAGTGTAGGAAATTCCATTTTTAGAACCTAAATCAAGTATTTAAAATAATGATTTGATTAATACACGCAGTTTTGAGTCATATGATTGTTATGATTAATTCTAGGTTTTTATGCAATGCTTTCTTCAGATTTGACTAATAAAATTGCGTGCAGGAAATTTCTCATTAAAAACGGAGAAGAAATTTTCACAGACGCTGGAGACGGCGTCAGGATTTATCCTGACGGCGTCGCGTCTCCAGCTATGTAAAAATTCGAAAATTTTCAAGTATTTCTGAAAAATAAATGTGCAATATTTAAAATTTGTAATTCTTTTGTAAACCTGTAGAAAACCTATAATTATATCATTACTCTCATCCTATCTTTACTGCTTTCATAGAGTCAAAACCCTAAACTCTCATTGTATATTTATCTATCCCGCTGATTTTATGCTTGGTATAATTGTCTTTGTCTTTGATTACATGTTATATATGACAAAAGAAGTTTGGAAGATCTTAGGAAGTTTCATTGGACAATTCTTGGAGGAGGATTTAACCAGTTCTCCACATTTCTTCTCTATATTAGCAAACCAGTGATTACTAGTTGCTTTACTTGTTTTCTTTTCCCTTTATTCATTTTTACGGGTACTTCTATAGAACATTGGGGACAATGTTCAACTTAAGTGTAGGGGGAAAATAAGCCTTAGAAACTATTCCTTCATTTTCCATTTGCTTGTTCCTTAAAATGATGGGTAATATATCAAAACATAGCATAAAAAGGTAATTTTGACCCAAATTTAAATTTTTTTATGACTACTGATAAAAACCAAGTATTAATAGCGTTTCATTAGATCAGAATGTGTATGAGTTGCAACAAAAACCCTCAAAAATTCCACCCTAAAAATGGAGGTTCCGCTTTAGATCGTAAGAAATTCGGGTATCCATTATTATACCCAAGGATAGTTTATACCTTCTAGCTTCTCGAGTTAAGGCTTGAACGCTATCATATGCTCTATTTCGTCATTACGGTATGTGTACGTTGGTCCTTAGTCGCTTTTTCTAGAGCATTGGTAACAGGAATAAAATATATGAGTGTACCGTGAGTATATTAAATTCTAGAACTGTTTTTTGATGCCACCCGAGACCGCATATAAGAGTAATTAAGGATTTGCCTAGATAAGAGGCACTAGATTTCCCATGTTTAAACATGTAATTGTTATTATGGTCACAAACCGATCATGTAACTATCACCACACCCTTGCCAAGCACTCATTTTTTAGTGCAGAATACCCCAAGTACACCCTCCGAGCTATCCTTTTTCACGGTTCTCGAAGTTTCGGGTTAAGCGAGACTATCTAAGAAGAGCATTGTTAACCCATAAACCAATTGTTACAACTCCAAATGCCTTAGCCTACCTTTATGTACTTTCACCTTTAGTATATTACATTGTTTTTAACCAAGTTAAATATATTGAGTATCACGGTTGCTTAAGACTTATCCTTGTAAAATACGTTTTGGATTGATTGAGGATTCATGTATAGTATTCATCTTATAAAGATAGGGAAGAAAGTAGTTTATTACCCCCGATAGAGCTCAATAAGCTCCATGTTATTTTGATCTACATTAAATCGGGTCATTAGTTAGATTGTAGATAATCGAGTATAGTAAAAGTTCAAGTGTAGGGGTGGTAATCTATAACCCCCATGTTGTATTATATGTTTAAGCAGATAGCAGGCTAAGTGTACGAATAAAACAATGAAAAAAGAAAAGAAAATAGAGCGAATATATAGTTATATATATACATATATATATATATATATATATATATAATATGTGTGTGGTGTGTGTGTGTGTGGGTGTATACATATAACAAATACATAAATAATTTAATATATATATATATATATATATATATATATATATATATATATATATATATATATATCTAAATTATATATATCGTATACATATATAGTATAGTATATATATGTATATATACTATATATATATATATATATATATATATATATATATATATATAGGGGACTTAATTTCAGAACCATTCTTAGTGCGAGAACTGACAGAACCACCAAAAACATACATGCACGCCTTTTAAAAATAAAAAAAATACATGAAAATCATCATAAACGAAGAATTCCACCTAGGTTCTCAGTAGCAATCATGAACTCCTTCCTCTTCTTTCACAAAAGACCGTTACACACGGCCCAATATTGATTGCACGCCTTATAAGAACATACATGCACACCTTCAAAGAAAAATTTTGTATTTCCAATTTCTTATCAAATTATTTAGAACAACTATGTTTTTTAAAACATATATGTTGTTTTTAGAACATATGTGCAAAAAATACAATTATTGAAGGCGTGCATGCATGTTTTTGGTGGTTCTGTCAGTTCTCGCACTAAGAATGGTTCTGAAAAGAAAGTCTCACTATATATATATGTGTCTATATATATGTGTCTATATATATATATATATATATATATATGTGTGTGTGTGTGTGTGTGTGTGTGTATATGTATATATATGTATATATGTATATATATGTATATATATATATATATATATATATATATATATATATATATATATATATATATATATGTGTGTGTGTGTGTGTGTGTGTGTGTGTGTATATATATATATATATGTATATATATATATATATATATATATATATATATATATATATATATATATATATATGTATGTATATATATATGTATGTATATATATATGTATGTATGTATATATGTATGTATATATATATGTATATATATATATATATATATATATATATATATATATATATATAGAATATATTATATTTATAGATGTATGTATGAATGTATAAATAATATATATATATATATATATATATTGATATCTATATATATAAATACTATTCTTCATTGTTCTTTGTGTGTTATTGATTACCTAAGTATTCTCAATGGTATCAAGAGCCATAAAGTGGTTTTGCTTAGTTTTTGTGTTTGTTTCTTGTTTCATTTTTTTAATACCGTACTTTTTTTTCTTGTTCTTCTTGTTTTTGAAGCTATATTGTACACTAAAAGATTATTTGCATAGGTAAATCTGATCTAGTATCCTTGGATATATGTGTACAAGCTTAGAATCAAAGAAAACATCAAATTTTTGTGCATTTTGTGTTCGAAAAGCTTGATAAAGTACAAATCTTGATTTAAAATTTTTTTTCTTAAAAACCATAAAATTTTGCATTTTTAAGGTACTATGGCTTAGTACAATCTAGTGTACAATAAATTTTAGGAAAAATGATCAAAAGTAATCTTTTTGTGTTTGAAAACTTTAAGTATTCAGACTATTTTTATTGTTAGAAGGCGAGTTTAGCAATGCAGTAAGGCGAGATAAATAAGTTTCTTTGAAGGCGAGTTAACAAGGTTTCTTTGCAAGGCGAGTTAACAAGGTTTCTTAGCAAGGCAATTTATCAAGGTCCTAGTACAAGGCGATTTATCATATTTTCTTTGCAAGGCGAGTTAACAAGGTTTCTTAGCAAGGCGATTTATCAAGGTCCTAGTATAAGGCGATTTATCATATTTTCTTTGCAATGCAAGTTAACAAGGTTTCTTTGCAACGCGAGTTAACAAGGTTTCTTAGTAAGGCGATTTATCAAGGTCCTAGTACAAGGCGATTTATTAGATTTTTTTTACAAGGCGATTTAACAGATTTCCTTAACAAGGCGATTTAACAATTTCTTTCACAAGGCGATTTATCAAGTTGTCCAAGCAAAGGCGAATTAACAATTTTCTTTTAAAGGCAATTTAATAACTTGTCTTTAGAAGGCGATTTAACAACTTTCACAAAGAAAATTAATTCACTTGAACACTCAAATCTACTTAAGTAACTTATACGGTTTATCTCTGTGATTTGTAAAATCCCGTGAAACATTCACTTGTCTTCCCGGTTTTATCAAGAGTTGTAAAATCCTGTATAGTTTCAAGACTTACAAACACTCAAAAGACTACTCACTAAAAACACAATTACTTTCAATCACCGTTCGATCAACAAGTAATCTTATAACATCAAAGTAACAATGACTACCCTTGCTGAATACATGATACTTTCTGGTGGTGACAATCGTCTACCAATGTTGGACAAATACCTGTATGATTCTTAGAAAAGTAGAATGGAACTATACATGCAACACAGAGAGCACGGAAGAATGATACTTGAATCAGTTGAACATGGTCTACTCATTTGGCCTACAATTGAAGAAAATGAGGTGACCAGGACAAAGAAATATGTTGAATTATCTGCTACAGAGAAACTTCAAGCTGATTATGACATGAATGTAATTAATATTATTCTTCAAGGTCTTCCAACTGAGATTCTATTCACTTGCAATTCACACAGAGTTGCCAAGGACTATGGAAAAAAAGTACAACTTCTTATGCAAGGTACCTCGTTGACAAAGCAGGAAAGGGAGTGTAAACTATATGATGCATTTAATAAGTTTGCTCACATCAAGGAGGAATCACTTTATTAGTATTACTTGAGATTCACCCAGCAGATCAATGACATGAACATTTACAACATGAAACTAAGTCAAATTTCAAGTTAATACCAAGATCTTAAACAGTCTTCTCTTTTTGAGTCGTTCTTTATGAATTATGTGTGATCGTACTATGAAGTAACACCCATATATGTTCCGCTGCGTTATCTCGAGAATGGGGGTGTTATAGTCAATGAAGTCTGTCTCATGCGTGAACGCAGTCAAGATCCACTTGCATTAGTTGCAAATAATCAAATGACACCATCTCACTTCAAAACTTATCAGTCTTCATAAAACAATCCCTAGTTTCAACAATAATAGTTTTCACCATCTTAGTCTCATCAATATGGATCAAATCATCACACACAACATTACTCAACTACTTATCCATCCACACCACATGCAATCACTTACCCATCAACACCGTATCTAAATGCTTACTCATTAACTGTTCATCAAGAGGCTTGTATATAACCACAATCTGTTCCTCAAATTGAATATACTGTCTTCATAGTTAATCAACAGACACACCTTGCTGAATTTCCTTAAATAGACTCTGGTCTAGCAGTTCATGTGTTTAAACAAGGAGATGACCCTATTGATGCCATTAACAAAATGATGTCATTTATGTCTATTGTCGTCACATCTCATTTCCCATCTACCAACAATCTGCTAATAAACTCATACAACAAGTAACTATTCATGATGGAAGAGTGACTGTTCAACCACTTTAGGGGAGACAAAATTCTTATGCTGCTGGTACTTTAGGAACAAGAGCTAATACTTCAAGAACAGGAGGGAATTATTCAGGTCAACAAAGGATTGTGAAGTGTTTTAACTGCCAAAGGGAAGGTCATATGGCAAGATAATGTCCAAAGCCAAAGAGGAAAAGGGATACTGGTGGTTCAGGGAAAAAGTTGTATTGGTCGAAGCTCAAGGAAATGGTAAAGTTCTTAATGAGGAAGAATTGGAATTCTTGGCAGATCCTGGTATTGCAGAAGGTCCAGTTACACAGTCAATCATTACACACAATGAAGCTTATCAAGCGAATGATTTGGATGCGTATGATTCTGACTGTGATGAGATCTCTACATCCAAAGCAGTTCTTATGGCCAATTTGCCTAGTTACAGTTCAGATGTTCTCTCCGAGGTACCATACTCTGACAACACTTATAATGATATGCTAAATCAAAGTGTGCAAGAGATGCCGTATTCTAAACAAACACATTTTGTGAATTATCCAGAGAATGAGATAACCAGTGATAGCAATATCATTCCTTACTCTCAGTATCTGCTAGAAACACAAAATGCAGCTGTTCAGGATACAAATTCTTCTGCACAACAAGATGCTATGATATTATCTGTGTTTGAACAACTGTCAAATCAAGTAACTAATTGTAACAAGGTCAATGAGGATAATATAATTGCCAATGAAACCTTATCTGCTAAGCTTAAAAGATACAAAGAACGGGTAAAATTGCTTGAAGAAAGAAAGAAAATATGGATTTAGATACTTGAGAAATAATGATAATTGATGATATAATTCGGGATAAAGATGCACAGTTTACGGATTTTGAAAAGGAAATTAACTCTCTTAAACAAACTCTTTCTGAACAATTAAAAGAAAAAGAATCATTAACAAAAACATTTAATGTTTTCAAAAACGAATCCAAAGAAAAGGAAGCTAAGAATATTGACAACGAAATTGCTGTGGAAAAGAAAGTTAAAGAACTGGACAATATTGTGCATAAAATGGGTCAATCTGCGCAAACTGTGCATATGCTAACGAAACCACAAGTTTTCTATGATAACAACCTTAAACAAGCTCTTGGTTTTCAAAATCCTTTCTATCTTAAGAAAGCTCAGCAGATTAGGCCAATGCTTTATGATGGTAGTGTTATGGCTAAGGAAACCAATGTGATTTCAATTGCTGATTCTGAAGAGACTTTGATGCTTGAGGAAGAGAGTCGATCAAAAATGTTATTAAAATAAAGTGATCCAATAGTCTTAGAAAAGAAAGTTAACATTAAACCAATTAATTATGCTGAGTTAAATCGATTATCTAAAGATTTTGATAAACGTTTTGTCCCACAACAAGAACTGTCTGATGAACAAGCTTTCCGTTTACAAACTTCCCACCCTAATACCGACCAATCTACTTCTTCGCCTGTCAAAATTGAGGCTCCTCGGGAACTTCCTAAGGAAATGTTAACAATAGATTCACCCTTATAACACGAGATCCGGAGGTATGGTAAAATAGAAAAGAAATTGATCCATGTTTATTAGAGAGAAAAGATAAGAGATGGGAAGTTGGGTGTGTGCTTTAGAGAAAACACACACACACACACACAGAGTCCCCCCCCCCTTTCTAAACCAAGTCACCATTACGAGGTCTTGTCAAGAGAAAACAAAGTGTCATAACATATTTTAAACATAAGGAAGAAAAGATATGAACAAAATGATTTCAAATGGAACAAACAGTTAAACGTATTTTAGAATGAAATTCTTTACAAAAAGAAATCAATCAATCCGACCCATTCAAATTTAGGCCACCACATGCCCTACATTTAATGGAAGACCTACCTTTGCAAACCCAATGTACCTCAAAAAGGCTCAATATGAGAAACCGTGTTTGTATGAATCCCACTGACCTAATCTGACCCTTAAATCTGCAAACAGACTCAATCCTCCCCGATAGGGAAGGAGATCAAGTTTAATTAAATGACATGTATAAACAGCAACAAACTAGATCAGGAGGTTGGATAAAATGAAACAAATAATCAGCCATGTTTATTAGAGAGAAAAGATGAAAGATAGGAAGATGTGTGTTCTTAAGAGAGAAAACCAAGAAAACACACACTCACACTTTTACAAAAGTGAGCTTCACCCCTCCATGGAAGTATGGAGGGGGTATTTATAGTCCCGGGCTTTAACTAGCTAAACTAACCCGACACGACTATAAATGATAAATGTAATTCCAAATAAGTCATCCATTATTTTAGGGCTAACATTCTTTCCCCCAATATGTGGACGGTACGGAATTACTATACAATGTTCCTAACAAAGTACAAATTACAACAGTAGTATAGTCTTCCAAAGCGCTTCCACAGCTGAAGTTTGACTTCTGAGTTCATACCTCGTCTTAAAACTTGTATTCCAACCTGGGATCTTCATTGTCTTTACTTGTGTCTTGAATCCATTTATATCATGAGTTGTGTTAACTACCCCCAAACCATTCAGCATGTCTTGAAAAGTGTTTTCTTCATAAGACCTCCTTTTTGGCGAAGTTTCTGTAATCGTCTTCCCATTCCCCCAAACCGACATCCCTATCTTAAGCAATCTGAAACTTGGAGTGTATCTTGAACAATCAACTACCTAGTCATTAACGGCACATCGGAATTTTGTATAAGTCCAAAACCACACCAACTATACCACTTGCTCTTGTCATTAGGGCATAGTAAATATTCGTTTGGGGGAATACATGCGAGAATTCGGGGGTGCATGCGAGAAATCAGCATCTGTTCTTCTCATGTTTGCAGAATACTTCACAAACCATTCTTAGTGAAGTAGTATACACTACTTCCCCCTGGAAGTTGACATGGTAACATCAAAGTCAATTAAGTCCCGGATGTACACATTTTCCCCCATGATGGTTGCGAACTCTCGGAAGCATCATTGTCGTGTACGTTCATATACTCGAGAAGTTCTTGTCATAAGCACAAATCTTGATATACAAAAGAATCATTACCCTCTTGACTTCAGAAACCGTAGAGGAGATGAAGCAAGAATCAAGAACACTTGGTATAATCAAGGTCTTGTGAATGAATGTCATCGAAGAACTTTGAAGATTTTGCTTAGACTGTGAAGTATCTTTGTCTTGGAATAGCACAAAAATACCCGTGAGAAGTGCTGATTACATCTCAACCTTTAAACTCTCTGGCTAACTTACCAACCTCGTATTCTGTAGGCTATTGTCGTGATCACATGGTGAAGTAAACCCGATATATCAAACTTGAAACTGAAGTAAAATCCCCCAAATTTGTTACTTAATCTTGCACTATTGTTGATTGAAGAACGGTGCAGAAGAAAATCTCTAAGTACCTTATACCCAACATCAAAAGTATAAGAAGTACAACACCTCTTGAAATTATCCACATCGACATCTGCGTGTGACACTGAGTACTACAACGTAACTCCTTTAAGTGATAGTTATCCAGGTCTTCATCCAACCACCCCTTGACTTCTGGAAACTAGATAATCCAAGTCTTAATCATAACTGTATACGTTCAAGCAAGTCATCAATCGATAGAAAATAGAAGAAAGTCTCGATGATGAAATAAGTAGACGCCTCTGTGAAATTCAACTTTAATCGCAAATAAGGGATACCAAATCAACTCCGTGATCACATGTCATCGTAATCCGAATCTCTAGCCATTTTGTCATTTAAGTGAATCTTTTCAGGATCGTTTTGGGATTAAGTGTTGTTGTTTGTGTGGTGTGTTGTTTGTTGTTCTTGTTTTGATTATAATATTCCCAAATTCGGTCATATGCCCAAAGTCGGTCACATGCCCACCTGAGACAAAACGCAGTCTTCTTGAGACAAAACGCAATGATTTGTTGAGATTTGGGCAGCATAACGTTTAGATTTGCTATATAAATGGTCTTCAATGAGGCAAAACGCAGTCTTCAATAAGCAAAACGCAATGACCAAAACGCAGTCTTCAATAAGCAAAACGCAATGACCAAAACGCAGTGACCAAAACGCAGTCTTCAATAAGCAAAACGCAATGACCAAAACGCAACCCGCAAGCAAAACGCAATGAAGAACACCCCTTCAGTGAGTCAAAACGCAGCCAAGAAAAAATCATCAAACATTCTTGAAAGCTACGAAATGATGTTAAAACCACCTAGTAATGATGCAAGGGATAGATCTAAGCCCGAAAGTACAAATCTTTAACACTTTTAACCACAAACAAAGATCAAATCTTGATTTTCTTGGTATATTTTTTCGAACCAAAAAAAATAAACAAACCAACCCACGAATTTGAGCTTATTTAACCACAATAATCAGTAGATAAACAACACGGATTCCCCCTATGCTCTGGTGCCAATTGTTAACACGATTCACCCTTATAACACGAGATCCGGAGGCTTGGTAAAATGGAAAAGAAAAGTATCCATATTATTAGAGAGAAAAAGATATGATAGGAAGTTGTGTGTGTTGTTGAGAGAACACACACACTTACACTTTTACAAAAGTGAGCTTCACCCCTCCATGGAAGTATGGAGGGGGTATTTATAGTCCTAGTGACACACAACTATCGTAGCTTGTCATTATTAGTCCCTATGTGTCACGCTATAAATGAACTAATGTAATTCCGGATATGTCACCATATTTTAAGGCTAACAATGACGAGTTTGAGATGAGTATGATGGGGGAGTTGAACTCTTCTTGGGTCTTCAAATAAAACAAATGGAAGACGAAATATTTTTCAATCAATCCAAGTACATCAAGGAGATGTTAAAGAAGTTCGGGTTGGAAGATTCCAAACCAACCAAGACGTCGATGTCAACGGAGATCAAGCTCACTAAGGACGACGAATCCGACTTCGTAGATAGCTCTAAATATCGAGGTAGGATTGGTAGTTTACTTTATTTAACCGCAAGTAGGCCCGATATTATGTTTAGTATTTGCTTATGTTTAGGTATATTAGAGGAACTACACATTTAGGATCATGGTATCCGAAAGGAACCAGAATAGAAACTATAGTTTATGCCGACTCCAACC
>BQNB010098170.1:0-25218 GCA_026074375.1 Tanacetum coccineum
ACAAATGCTAAACCCTTGTTTAGCCCTAAAATCCAAGCTTGCACTTAAGAAAACCCTTGTTTACTCAATAAAACCCTAGCTTTCCTTTTCTTGATTATTACTTGCAAATGGTAATTCAATGCTTGGAAACACCTTAGAACATCTTAGGATGGATGTGTATAAGTGTGTATGGGTTGTATAAAAATTTATATGGATTTGGTTGGAGGGGGTGTTTGTGCCGTAGGTTGCCAAGAGAAACAAAGGAAGAGATTTTGTGATTTTGGTAAGTGTTTTACTTGTATGATTTCTCTTACTAGTAGATACATGTATATATGGTGCAAGACTTAGTCAAGGAGACATGTTGAGGGTCTTAGGGAAGTTAGTCTTAGTCCTTGGTCAAAGTTGGAAGAAAATGGTAAATGTCCCCTAATAGTTGAGAACATCCCATGAAAACATGGAGATGTGTTCTCAACTTGCATTTCCTTGGTTTTTTCTTGGTTTTTCTCTTTATATTCGACCATAAGGGCTCATGTATGATAATATTGAGTACATTTTGGGTATTGGGTATAAACGTGGGTATTTGTTGAAGCGTAGAAAAGTTTTTGTGGTTCCGGGTATGCCTAAACTTAATTTATCGCGAAACGTATACACTTTACGTATCCGATAAAAATAAAATGAACAAAGTTAATAATTATTCTTAAAATAATTACCTAACCCTTGCTTGATGTAAACATTTAATTGTTTGATGCCCGTTTACATTGAACGCTAATTTTCAGCTTACGCGATTTTACTTAATACTTGAAATTAAAAGCAAACGCGTACAATACTAAAAAAATATTAGGTTTATCGACGTCGTCAATGACTTGAAAACTCGGGGTGTTATAATTGCTGCTGCTGAAGCTTTAATGGAAGCTGTCTGGATGAGGAAATTTATTGATGAACTTGGAAATGTTGTGCCCACCAGTAAAAGACCCATGGAGATGTTATGCAAAAATATGCCGATAATAGCAATCGCCAACTATCCCAGAATTATGAAGGAAGGCAGACATTATCAAAGGAAATATCACTACATTCGTGAAGTAATTCAAGATGGTGAAATCGTCCTTAAGAAAGTTCACACAGATGACAACGTAGCTGATCCGTTTACAAAGACAATGCCATATACCAAGCATTTTGAACATGCTATGGCGATTGGAGTTCGTCCTGCTAGTATTCTCATGTAGATATGTGATGTATTATTTAGTATTTGGATAAAGGGATGTGAAACGATTCTTATTTTTTAATGAATTAATATATATGGTATTATTTTTTTTCATTTTATAATAATTGTGTCTTATATTTGCATGTTTAAATCCATGAATGACTTGTTGCATTCTAAATTATATCCATTCCTATTTAACAATATGGGAATATTGTTGAGATAAAACAAATGTGCGTCATTGGCCTTATTCTGTTAAATATATAAAGACTCATATGTTATTCAATGTGGTTGAATATTAGATACCTCACCTTGTGTGAATCACTTTATTCACCGGCATCATTAAGTGAGTTACACATATGGTAGAGTTTATGCTCGTCTTCAGACTTGAGATGTAAGCATGTTTTGCTTGTGTGGATTGTATTTTCTTGATTTTAGTCAACCGATATTAATGTGTTCGATCATTGTAGGACTTCAACAAGAAGTTTTACAACTCCTTAGGCTGTGTACCTAACCGTTGTAGTGTAGTATAGGAAAGACTTAAGGGGTTGTTATCGTTCTCTAGGAGAATAGGTTGGGAAGACTCGAACATAATCTAACAAAGATCTATGGGGTTAAGAGAAGATTCTTTTTGTATTTTTATATTTTTATAAAAGCAGGTAAATATCATGGTTTGAGAGGTTGGTTTGTTTTTAACTAATTAAACTAATTGTAAATCTAAACTAATTTGGTGATAACTTTATATGGTAAACAAATGTATATACTTAGTCATGCACTACTCCTTAGTTTGTTTCTCCTAATCCTGTTGCTTTGTCACCCTTGTGATGATATGTGTAAGTATTTCCTAAGGCATGAACGAATTACATGAACCCGTCGTTTATGTAATATTCCATTAAGGTAACGCACAAGTAATGTAGTACGAAGACTATTACAATGCCCCTATGAGGATATTACATGCAATTAAAGCACCTTAAGAGGGATCAACCATATTAGGGGTAAGGTAGTATGAAGACTGTTACCGATGGTATCGTTTCTACACACTCGCGTTTCCCTGGACGTCTATGCCAATTTAATGTCTTATGGCTAGTTTTCTAAAGCCTAACACGCACATCCATCACAAGAAGCAACATTAAAAGAATCTACAAACTAAGTTTCATGCAATCATAAGTAAATACTAATAGATCTAGCCTTGCATGGTAAATAAAGAAGAAGAACAAGAATCTATCACAAAACACATAGACATATTAAGTGATAAGGGATAAATGAACTTCACTTGATTAAATCATGCAGTTGAGGCTGTTACAAGAGGGTTTTGACGCCCTAAAAATGAACCCAAAGGTTGCTAAAACCGTCTTCTAAAACTTGGGTTCGTCTCCCAAAAGTGACACACTAAAAACCTCAAAACGAGTTTGTATATATAGAGATCAGACCGCAACGGCGTCACAAAATTCCTGACGCCGTCGCTTCGATGAAGCTTCTAGGGTTTCATTTGAGGCGGCTATATTCTAACATCGTTGTGATACTCTTGACGCCTTCTTGATCAAGTTCTGACGCCATCGCTATAGTTGGTGACGCCGTCTCCATCGTCTGAATGATTGTTTCTTTAAGAGATTTGGTGTAGAGTCGTAGTCTTGTCTGTTTCTTCTCTAAATGAGCCCAAGTCACATGTATTTCCTCTAAAAACCATCCAAGTGCTAGAAATATGAAAACAAATGATTAAACACGTAATCTGGGCATATTTACATAATTTAGGGGGTTAAATGATCCTGAAAAAGTGTATAAAATA
Organism: Tanacetum coccineum; assembly: GCA_026074375.1. Taxonomy (NCBI): domain Eukaryota; kingdom Viridiplantae; phylum Streptophyta; class Magnoliopsida; order Asterales; family Asteraceae; genus Tanacetum; species Tanacetum coccineum. The sequence continues at coordinate 2,964 of BQNB010098170.1, forward strand.
ACACCTCATCAAATACCCCTACACTTTAGATTTGCTTATCCTTAAGAAAATGGGCTTTTCTACCTAGACAATAGCAATATTGGGGCATTTAACCTACTCTTTAAAAGCTTTTTACGACACAACTTTCTAGACCTCGTAATTAAAAGCACAGAGAACATATAGTAGCACCTCACATAAGTGTTTGGATTTTCTCTTTCACTCAGGTGTATAATGAATTATAACGATATGGGAAATGGAAAATTAACACTCATTACAATCATAGCATATAAATTACCATAGGCTTGGTAAAGGATCAAACCTATACCGCTAGGCGCAAGTACTAGAAATTACTATCAAATAGGTCTTTTAAAGAGTTGTGATGTGTTGAAGTAAGATAACATTAATGGAAATGGAAATGGAAACAAAAACAGAAACGGATAGGATATATTTGGGGGTGATGTTTTTGGGTGAATTTGAGGTGAAAGGGTTAGCTAATTATTTATAAGAATACACGTTGATTGGGTTGCTAAGCCAAAGACTCAGACAAGAATATAAAAACTCTACAAAACTCTACATCAATCTCTTTTCTGTTTCTTTACTATTTTTTATATAAACATAATACATCATTTGGGGTTTATAAACACGCCCCTACACTTGATTTTTGCTAACTCATAATTACAATCTAAATGACCCGAATTGAGGTGGATCAACATAACATGGAGACTATCGAACAAATAGGGGTAATGATTTAACTTTTCTTCCCCATTCTTTCGCAAAATAAATACTACTATGAATCTCAATCGTCCCAAAACTGTATTTACAAGGATAAGGACTTAGCAACCGTGTACTCAAATAATTAACTTGGGTTAAAATAATAATGTGCTAAAAGCGAGTACATACAAGGTAGGCTAAGGCGATTTGGGTGTGATGATTGGTTGTATGGTTAAACAATGCTCTTCATTAATAGTTCGGATTAACCAAAAAATTACGAGAACCATGAAAATGATAGGCTCAGAGAGGTGTACTAGGGGTATCCTGCACTAAAAATGAGTGCATGGCAAGGGTGTGAGATAGTTATATGATCGAGGTGACCATCATAATAATTACAGGTTTAAAACATGGGTTATTCCTAGTGCCTCTTATCATTTAGCAAAACCTAATTCTTACTATGCAATATCGGGATGCATCAGAAAAACAAGTTCTTGAATTTAATATAACATACCACTACCATCGTGGTACACTCATAAAGATTTAAAACACGATACCAGATGCTCTAGACAAGGCGCGACGAAACCAACATATACACATCCATAACGATTGAATAATACACATGAATTCTCACAGCTCCATCACTCGATAACGCTAAAGTAAAATTATCCTTGGGCTATCTAAAAATGTTACCCGAATTCCTAAAGATCAAGGGCGAACCTCATATTTTTGGGGTGGAATTTTGAGGTTTTTGTGCTAGTCATTGATGCGGAGGTCGTAAGGGACTTCTACAGGAAGTTTTACAATCCTCTAGGCAGTGTACCTAATAGTTGCATGTATATATGCATAGACCGGGGTTTATGTTATCATTCTCTAGAGTAGAATAAGGTTGGATGAAGCGCTTGATCATTGTCTATACAGAATTCTAGATAGTGGAGAAGATTATTTTTATGTTTTATTATATTTTAAGAAAGCAAGTCAACCTATAGTTCTTGAGAGGCGTTGGTTTTGTGATAACATAATTACTAAACTAAATTAAAAACTAATCTACCACAGATGGCAAGCACTTTATGCACAAGTAATGTATTTACCTAAATCCATGCACAACTCCTCCAGACGCTTCTCCTCATCTGAATGCTTTGTCACGACTTGTGATGATCTGTGTCAGTATTCGACTCGTCTAGTCATAAAGGATCACGAACCCGCCGTCAATTTAATATTTTTTTCATCCATTAAGGGCAAACGCACAAAAGTAAGTAGTAAAAGACTATTACAAAAGCCTATAACAGAGTATATTAAATGCTGTGAAATAACTTATAGAGGATCAACCATATAGCGAGTGGGTAACGTAGTATGAAGACCGGTACCAAGGAATCCTTTCAACACTACTCGTGTGTCTCTAGACTATCATACAACTATACAGAAAAAACATAGGTTTTCTAAACACTAAAGCGCACGATTAATCAACAAGAAGCAACATCAAAAGGATCTACACCTAAAAGGCTATCATGCAATTAATATGATAAATAAAGAAGGAGGTTTTAGCCTCATCTAAGTTTAAAGATGCGAGAAAGCAAGAAGAGAACTCTCTCTCTCTCTCTATCTCTCTGGTCCAGCGTGACATATTAAATTGAAGTAATTGATAAATAACCGTTACTTGATTACAACAAGGATTCAAGGGAAGTACAATAGGGTTTTGTGGCCCTAAAATACCTATAAAGCGATCCTGAAAATGACCAGGGGTTCGACACCTAGGTGAGAGATAATTACAAAAAATTTCCCAAAGTTACGAATAAACACCCTAAAACCTAAAACTAATTATATATATATATACAAGATGTCGACGCGTACTGCGTCAGCTTGTCCACTCCTGACGCCGTCACCACGTAGATGATTCCAATCCTACTTTAGTCGCCACAGTTCCCTGAGCCAGTGGCCAAAGGTAGCCTGACCCGTCACCTAGATAATCATGTGACGGCCGTCGCTTTTACTGTCATACATGCCGTCTCCAGCACTGTTTTTCCAAAGATCTATCAAAAGGAATTGTGTAGGTCTGTAATCTTTGTCTGTTTCTTCACTAAAAGAGCCCATGTCATGTGCTATATCCTCCAAAAGTCTTACCAAAGTGCTAAAACCTAAAAACAAATGATTAAGCACATAATCTGGGCATATTTACATGATTTAGGGGGTTAAATGACCCCGGAATAGTATATAAAATGACACCTCATTAGTCATATAAATTCCTATCTATGAGACGCTAATAATACTTGGTTTTTGCCGGTATGTGTCATAATTTTTTTAATTTTGGTTAAAATTACCGTCTAATGCTGGCAGTGGTTTTCGATATATTACTCCATCATTGTTAAGGACCCGGCAGAATGACAAATTGAAGGAAATAGTTTTCTAAGGTGAGCTATTTCCTTTCCCTGCAGATCTTCTAAGATGAACATTGTCCCCAATGTTCTTAAAAGTACCCACAAAACAAATAAAGGGAAAAGAAAACAAGTAAAAGAAACTAGTACTCCCATGGTTTGCTCAATAATGGAGAAGAAACATACGATAACTGGCTAAATTGTCATCCAAGATTCGTCATCTGGAAACTCCCTAAGAACTTCCAAGCTTCTTCTCATTAAACATAACCTGTAAATCAATGACAAAGACAACTACACCTAGCATAAAATCGGTGGGATAATGATATATACAACAAAACTTTTAGGGTTAACTCTATAAAACCAGTAAAGATAGGGTGAATGTGTTAAAGTAATCAAGGTTTTCTACAGGTTTTTAAGAAAATTACAAATTCTGGATATTATGCAAAATTATTTTTCAAAATTAATAAAATAATTCGGATTTTCACAAGCTGGAGACGGTCAGGAATAATCCCGACACGCAATTCTATTGAGATTAGTTATCACAATCACATGACTCGAAACTGACGCGAATTAATCTAAACAATTTATTTTATATGTTTGAATTGGTTTTTATAAATCGGATATTTTTCCCCTACATTTATTTGATGCAAAATACCTTTGATTGCAATTAAGACGAAGTTAAAAACAAAGCAAAGCATTATTACAAATGATTCAAACATAAAAAAACAAATGAAAAAGAATAAAAACACACAAGACACTCCTAAAATGCATTAATTTAAAATAATTGGGTTGCCTCCTAACAAGTGCTTATTTTTGTTCGAGTCACGAGCCTGACTCTACCCTTATTTAATAGATAAAGGGGAGGGTTCCCCTACACTTAAGTTCAAGTGCGGGTGATAGTAACGGTACACACCATTGTTGTGAGAAGGAGTCATATGCTGAAAATTTGGTTGTTGAATTATATGCTCCAAATGGTGTGTTTTTTTAATCCTAACCTTCTCTACTTCTTTTGTCCTGATGGGTGAATTAAGTCTTCTTCCTAGAAAAGAAACTTCCTTAGATTTTAATTCCCAATCATCTCCATATTCAAAAAATCAACACCTAGGGATCCCCTTTGTCCTAATAAACCTGGTTTAAATCCATAATGTTTCTTAGGGTCATCTATACATGGGCGATAATAATACATATCCCTAGGGTGGAAATACGCCACGTGAGGCAAAGGTGGTGTATTAATGGTTGATTTGTCTACTACCTTCATCCTAAAACTATCTAGACTATGTGGTTTGATGAGTGGGTTGGTTCCTCTTTTGTCTCCTAGATTTATATTTAAGGGTGAGAAATTGGGTAAAAGTTAAGGCTCCGGTTCACCAACACTAGGAATTTCCCTAGAACTAAGAAAGATGTCATGACTACAGGTATTCAAGCCTAAATCTTCTAGTTTTGTGTGGTCCAAAGGTTCTACCTCCATTAGGATTCCTATAGTCTCTTCTACTTCTTCCGGGTAAGTCATGGGTAGTGTTAATACCTCAAATAATGGGAGGACTTATGGGGTACTTTGCTGGCTCGAATTTTCCGCATCATATCAGGACTTGACATTTCAGTTATTCTTTGTACTAGGCTTAAAGCCAAAGGTAATTTTCCTTAAATGAGGTGGACTGGGGGAGATTGTGCGGACATATTTGATACAGAGTGACTTTGGTGAGATAAATTTAGGCCTATGGAAAGATGTCTTTTCTATGAGAGCTTTTGAGAATTCGTAACCATTAAGGGGATTGAGATCCTCAGTGTCGGGGTACCTCATGATCTTCTCATTCTTTTTTACTCTATTCTCTTTAATTATTATCTCTTCCTCTAATCTCTCTATAACTTTCGAATAGAGTGCATGAAATCACTTCTAATAATACATATGTACTCTTCGAGTTGGTTAACTTTCTCTTCTTGGTCATGTATGAAAATCATCACGAGATCTTTGAAAGCCTCCTGACGGGATGGTTTCGGTGATAGTTTACGCATCATGTCGCTTGTCATCCCGCAAACGTCTTCACTCCTTCCCATTAGTGAGATTACATTTTTCATGAGCATATCAACTTTACACTCCATGACCCCTAATAATTTTTTTATTTTGGGGTTTTTGTAATCAAGGATCCCTTCTTCTGGGAGGATAGGGTCGTTCAATCCTTCATCCTCATATCGAGCCAACTCCTCGATGGTGGCCTAGGCCTTTTTCGCACTCATTTTCCTTAGTCGTCCTTTGGCGGCGTAGTCCACGGTTCTTTTCAGGGTTTGATCGATGCGGTCATAAAATATTTGAGCTTGGAGCCAAAGATCGATGCCATGATGAGGGAATTTTTTGAGTAAGTCTTTGAAACGAGTCCATGCTTCAGAGAGAGATTCACCCTGATGTTATTGGAACATCAAGATGTTATTATGGAGTTTAGCAGTTATTTCTGGTGGAAAGAATTAAGCAAGGAAACGGGTAGTGAGATCCTCCCAAGTGGAGATAGATCCAGCGGGTAGATGATCAAGCCAATTGATATCTTGGTCATGAAGAGAAAAGTAGAATAGACGCAAACGAGTAGTATTTCTTGTAGCATCATTAAGGTAAATGGAATATACAATTCTGAGAAAGTCCTTAAGATGTTGGTTTGGATCCACAGACAGAAGTCTATGGAATGAGCATCCGTTTTGCACCAACCAGATGGTGTCAGACGCAGAGGCACCACATTGTTCCCTACAAGGAGCTTAATGGTGTTTCAATAGCCCTCGTGGCTAGGTTTGGAGTAATCTCCAAGAGTACAAATAGGATTTTTGTTTTCCATGGAGGTCAACGAAAATGGATTACAAACAAAGGGCACGAAGAAAATATAGACTACAAGAAAGCTAATTTACTAAAAATAAAATTCTTAATAGATAAGAATCAAGCGAGTAGACCTAAGTCTAATAATATTCAAAACCTAACTATTCCCCACGTAGCGGCGCCAAAAACTTTATGTGTTCGGTCATTGTAGGACTTCAACAAGAAGTTTTACAACTCCCTAGGAAGTGTACCTAACCGTTGTAGTGTAATATAGGCAAGACTCGAGGGTTGTTATTGTTCTCAAGGGGAATAGGTTGGGAAGGCTAGAACAGAATCTAACAAAGATCTACGGGGTTGAGAGAAGATTCTTTTTGTATTTTTATATTTTTATAAAAGTAGGTAAATATCATGGTTTGAGAGGTTGGTTTGTTTTTAACTAATTAAACTAATTGTAAAACTAAACTACTTTGGTGATAACTTTATATGGTAAACAAACGTATTTACTTAGTCATGCACTACTCCTTGGTTTGCTTCTCTTAATCTTGTTGCTTTGTCACCCTTGTGATGATCTGTGTAAGTATTTCCTAAGTCATGAACGAATTACACGAACCCTCCGTCTATGTAATATTTTGTTAAGGCAACACACAAGTAAGGTAGTATGAACACTATTACAAGGCCCCTAAGAGTATATTACATGCAATTAAAACACCTTAAGAGGGATCAACCATATTAGGGGTAAAGTAGTATGAAGATTGTTACCGATGGTATCCTTTCTACACACTCGCGTTTCCCTAGACGTCTATGCCAATTTAATATCTTATGGCTAGTTTTCTAAAGCCTAACGCGCACATCCATCACAAGAAGCAACATTAAAAGGATCTACAAACTAAGTTTCATGCAATCATAAGTAAATACTAATAGATCTAGCCTTGCATGGTAAATAAAGAAGAAGAACAAGAATCTATCACAAAACACATAGACATATTAAGTGATAAGGGATAAATGAACTTCACTTGATTAAATCATGCAGTTGAGGCTGTTACAAGAGGGTTTTGACACCCTAAAAACGAGCCCAAAGGCTGCTAAAATCGTCTTCTAAAACTAGGGTTCGTCTCCCAAAAGTTACACACTAAAAACCCTAAAACGAGTTTGTATATATAGAGATCAGACCGCGACGGCGTCACAAAATTCCTGACGCCGTCGCTTCGATGAAGCTTCTAGGGTTTCATTTGAGGAGGCTACATTCTGACACCATTGTGATACTCCTGATGCGTTTGTCTCTGATTGAATGTTTGACGCCGTCCACTATGAATTTTGCGACACCGTCTCTACTACGGTCTGTGAGATTTTCTTCAAGATAGTTGGTGTTGAGTTGTGGTCTTGTCCGTTTCTTCTCCAATTGAGCACAAGTCACGGGTATTTCCTCCAAATACTATCATTCGGGCTATCATAATTTAGAGGTTATGTAATGTATGTAGTGCACGTATGAGGAGCCAGGATACTTTAAATCTTAAATCCACAACTCGTCGATACGATACCCCGAAGAGGCCTCATATGATTATGAAATTCCCTATTAATATAGTACTTGGTAGTTATAAGTTATATGTCAAAATCTTAAGAAAATGGTTTTTAATACTTAAACTAAAAGTAGATTGAAACTAGTTTTATGTAGTTATAAGTCTAACTTAAATCGAGAGTATCTAGCTCATTTTAAAGCCGATTTTCTTGGGGAGACTCTCTAAACAACGAAGTCTACACAGATCCTACTCTCATTATTTTAAGGCGTATATTCCATCTCATAAGTTTTAGGTGTTGGCTTATGCAAAAACATTTTCGAATTTGTTCAAAACAGTTTTTTAGAAAACTTGTGTCGTAAATTGGCTATATCTCCCTTGTTTTCCCATAAAATCATGCATTTCTGGATCCTAAGTTTATCTACACCAAGTCTAGTTTTTAGTTATGCAATCCATCTGACTCACTTTGTTACAAATCAAACGTTATAACCAAAATGGAGCACTTTGGTCATTGCTGTCCCAAGACAGCAACTTTGCCTCTCTGTAAACGGGCTGTAACTCCTTCGTTACTTATTGTCACAGGTTCACTCAACTCTTCGAATCTATTTTAAAGAGTCATCTACAAATGTTTCAACTGGCTCAAATTCTCAAAACGCACCTAACATAGTGAGATTTATAAATGAAATTTGGTACTCAGAATCTAGTCGGTATTAACTAACTTCTCTTGTAGGGTTTATTAACTATAGTAAACGACCTTTATAAATTATGAAAAAAATAGGGAACATCTCAAGACATATGTGTAAGTGTACTAAAAGCAGCTAAGGCCAAAAATATGTTTACATAGGTTTTACAAATTCGAACTTAGGTCTGATTTTCAAAGTCAGAATCTGAGGTTTTAGAAATATGCTTTTCATTAACTTTTTCAACACCACAAGTATATATATAAGTTCTAATATGAACATGGCATGCATTATATATGGAAATACAAGTATGGAAATGAGATTGGCATGCTTACAAAGTGATGGGAGTGACTAGTGAACAATGAACCCAAAATCAACTAAGAACTCTAGATCTTAAGCTCTAAAATCCTAGCTTATTAACTCCTTTAATCCTAGATTGAAATACCCTTAGATGTGTGTATGTTGTTGCTGAAAATAAGGTCGGGAAAAGAGAGTATTTTGGTGATTAAGTTTAAAGGATAAGTAAAGTGGAATAAGCTAGTGTTTAGTATAAAGAGAAATATCAAAGACACAAAAGGGGTGGGTCCCCCCCCCCCCTTACTATAAGACCTTGTATGCTAATTCAAGACCAAGTGGTCTTGTGGTTTGCTATATGCATGCCACCTCTCTATGAGATGGTGAGGTGCTTGGCTTGAGGTGCTTGGTCCCAGTAATTACTAATATTATGCCCTTAAGTCACGAAACTTAAAACCGGGTAACATAAAAATAATCTCATGCTTATAAAATGTTAAAACTTATCATATAGCTACTAATTAATGTATATAGATGAGTTCTAATTTAAAAACGGAGTAATAGACGTTATTGTTGTATTTTTAGTTTTAACGCGATTTAACTAAACGATGAAAATTAAAAGTAAACGCGTAAAACCCTAAAAATAAATAATGGAATTATTGAAGTCGTAAAATGACCTGAAATAACAGATTGTTATAGTCTTCCCCCGTTAAAGGATCCTTGTCCGCAAGGCTCAAGATGCGGCACTTGTCGAGGGTGCGGTTTTCCTTTTCTTTGTGAATAGATGCGGATACTTCTTTTGAAATTGATCTTCACGTTCCCATGTGAACTCAGAAACCTCTCATGGAGTTCCATCGAACTTTGATAATTGGAATACGACTTTTCTTTAACTGCTTGACTTTACGATCCATGATCTTTACTAGTTCTTCAACGAAGTAAAGTTTTTCATGAATGTGTATCTCATCCAACGGGATTGTCAACAGCTCGTTGGATAAACATTTCTTCAAATTGGATATGTGAAATTTGTTCTGAACCCTGCTTAATTGTTAAGGAAGTTCTATTTTGTAAGCAATGGTTCCCATTTTTGCCAACACATTGAAAGGGCCAATATACCTTGGGTTCAACTTCCCCTGTTTGCTAAAACAGATAACCCCTTTCCAAGGCGATACCTTCAACATGACTCGGTCACCAACTTGAAATTCTAAAGGCTTACGCCTCACATCGGCTTAACTCTTCTGGCAATCACCAGCGGTTTGAATTATTTTTTTGATTTGAACGATCTTTTTCGGTTGTTTTGTGAATGACCTCTAGACCGGTAAGCTGAGCATCTCCGACCTCTGCCCAGCAAACAGGTGAACGACATTTACGACCATAAAGTACCTCAAATAGGGCAGCCTTGATGCTCGTATGATAGCTATTATTGTATGAGAACTTAATCAATGGTAAGTGCCTTTCCTAACCATTCCCAAAGTCTATCACGCAAGCGCGTAACATATCCTCTAGTGTCTGAATGGTTCTTTTGCTTTGCCCATTAGTCTACGGATGGTACGCCATACTCATATCTAACCGAGTACCCAAAGCCTTTTGAAACACCCTCCAGAAACCTGACCTAAATCTACCGTCGCAGTCACAAATGATTGAGACTGGTATTCCATGTCTCATGACCACTTCTTTCAAGTACAGTTTTGCTAATTTTCCCATAGAGTTATTTTCCCTCATCGGTAGAAAGTGTGCAGACTTAGTAAGACTGTCTACTATCAGCCAAATGGTATCATAACCATTCGATGTCTTGGGGAGCTTGGTGACAAAATCTATGGTAATATTGTCCCACTTCCACCGAGGAGTCTCAGGTTGCACCAACAAACCAGATGGTTTTTGGTGTTCAGCTTTGACCTTTATACATGTTAAACATTTGCTAACATAGGTGGCAATATTGGCTTTCATGTTGGGCCACCAGTATAATTGCTTCATTTCTTGGTACATCTTGTCAGCAAACTGTGGATGAACATAATAATTTCGATTTATGAGACTCAAGGGGCCCCCCCCCCCCCAAACTTTAATTTTTTCAGAGTCCTTAGAATCACCCTTAGCAGTACTTTGTCGGTACAATTTCTTTTTCAGTTTGTCCAAGTCATTTCATACGCAACGTCGTGACCAACAGTCCTAACTAGGAGTCCACACAATGTTAAGAGCACTTCCAAGTAAGACAAAGTGGGGGGGCAAACTGAATTTGGTTTTCCATAGTGTAGTTGCTTATACGGAACACAATTTCCATTTTTTCAAACCACTGAGTCAACTCGATGACTCCTTCAGTGCCCTTAAAATATAGGGGTTTGCATTTCATGAAATCTGGGTAAGTGCACTCACGAGCAAGAGGAGCTTGTCTCCTTACACTCGTTCCAGAATCATGGCTGTCTTTGCCATTCCGGCTTCTATCAGCGTCACGTGCTGCCAGTGCATCAGCAACACGTTGGTCGATTAGTGCCTTAAGCTGGGAATCAGTCATAAGGGTAGTGGTGGTGGTTGTTGTGCCTGGTGTTGACCTCGTGGTTCCTTTTGGTGCCATATTCTTCAAATCACAAGAAAATATAATACCCGTTAGATTTCATAAAATCACAATCGAGACATGACATAAGCATAATATATAACATGAGATCACAATACACAGTGAACTACATAACATGACTAAAACCAACAATAACATAACCAATCGATCTCATATATATCATTACATCGAATCGACATACATAATAGTTTGTTACAACACTAGATACATAAAATCCTACCGCCATGCTTGCTGGGGATAACCCATAATACTTAGCATGCCATATAAGATAGCTAGATGGTGAACAAAATATCCCTACAGCCTACTAGCTGGGAGTTACCCATAAAACTTAATAGGCTATACAAGGTAGCTAAGATATAACAGAAAGGTAAATCTAGGCACTGCTACCAGTGTCCTCCAAAGTATCAACGCGTGATCCAGCCTCCAGTGCCTGGATAAGCATGATGTGTCCAGTAGCACGATCATCTGCATCCTGACGCTAGCCATACTTATACGTGGCGATAACGCCTGAAGTACTAAAACTGTAATCCCATAGCCTCCAAAGCCCTAATGTAGGCCTCAGACCTATCTAAAGCCTGACGGGCCTCAACTCTCTCCTGCTCATGAGTAGTACACATGGAGTAAAGGTACCTCCTCAATGTATCTACCTCATCACGTAAGGCAACACCATCATCCTGTGCATCCTGATGACGTGCCTAAAACTCCCTACTCTCCCGTCTATGAACATTGGCCTGACAATTAACCCTCAAGTTGACCGACTCAACTACGGCCATTGCTCTCTGCTCTGAAGCACGAATACTAGCATCTAAAGTATCCACAAAACCATAGTCGACTCGACGAGCCAAAGTAGATCTCAACTGTCTAGAAGCAACAACAGTAGAACTCTCCCCAATCTCAAACCTAGGTGTGGGAGCAGTAAGTAGTAACCTCTTCTATGGTGGCAACTCAGCCTCGGGCATGTCAGCTCTACGGCTAGTGGATGGTGCATGTAATGGTAGTGGGTGATGGGTGGGTGGTGATGGTATCTAGGGAAGTGGTGATGATAATGGAATAAGTGGAGATGGTGGTGCAGTAGGTAAGGCAAAAAGCCTAGCAACCTCTTCCTCGGAAGGAAACGGTATAGGTGTATGGGTTCGGACAGACATCTTAGAAGTAGTACGGTATACAGGTGGTGGTGGTGGTGGTGTAGCCGCAGACTCATCGATCTCAAACGGCTCTGTCACCTCAGCGGAGGGGACAAGATCAACAACTGATAAAGCAACAATAGGAGCTAGGTGCTCCTCCTCCTCCTCATCATCATCTGAGGACTCTTCATTCTCCTCATCATCATCTGTATCAACAGCATAATCAATCGAATCCTCCTCAGAATCCTCCTCCGAATCTTCTTCCGGATCAGACTCAGCAATGTAGCCCGGCGATAGGGCTGATGGTGAAGTATCAACGGCATAAGGCTGATTCTCAATCTGGATGTCATCATCTGATGACACGTGGTACTCCGGGTAAACTGGCTCTGAAATGTAAACTGGTATATGATGCTCTAGCTCCATAGGGCTAGGCACATAAACAGGTGACAATGGTGTTCCTCCCGTTGTTGGCACGATTCCGTGTAGGGTACCATCTCAGGAAGCACGCGACATTCATAAGTGGAATAACCTCATGATGGTAACATCCGAATCAGAAGATATGGACGTATAGGTAACTGCAGACGATGCGTTGTCTGATAATATGACTAATATGTAACAATAATATAAACATATATAAGTATAATATATAAGATATAAGTAATATATGAATATAAAATAAACACTATTAAGATCTGCAAACATCTAGTATAACTAACTAATGGCACTCAAAAGTGTTGTAAGTCCCGTGAAAAACTTTGTATGATGCAATACTTGAAAACAGTTATAGTCTAAGTAAAAACATTTGACATGGTTCTCTATAACCTTGGCTCTAGATACCAATCTATAACACCCCCAAATTGAGTCGCAGCAGAATAAGGGTCATGGAGTGTTACTTCATAGATCAATAGCAAAAGATATAAGAACAACCTCTATATGAGCCGTTTGAAAATGATACATTGGATTTAATAAATTTGTTCGTTACATAAGCCTATAGCTTAACTTGTTCATCCGTGAAATTTAAGGATTTTAATACATAAAAAATACTCCAAAATGTAATGCATTTAAATCTTTATAGAAAATTAACTCCCCAAAGCTTCCTCTGTGTCCATATAGTCCATACCATGGGCTAAATCAACATCAAGATCATCAAAGGCATCCAAGGTAGGTCCTAGTTTGGCACTTTTCCTCCCCTGTTTGGATACAGGCTCCTTCTTTCCCAACCTGTTTTTCATAGATAACCTTTTAAAACTCTTTAACCATGCTCTATGGTGTGAGATACTAGGCTTGCACTTCTTCTCCAGCTTCTTGATTCTAGTTTTCAATTTAAGGATCTTTGCAGCCTGAGCATCCTTGGCAGTCTCTAAAGCAAGAACCCTGTTTGACAAGTTAGTGCAAAGAGATAATAACTACTAATAAGATCAAGCCCCCCACATTCTCTTTCAGATGTGTTACCAACCTGAATGAGGACTTATCATTTGATACTACACCAGTAACCCTTTATTCCCACTAGTGCCCTCTAAGTTCATGTTAGGGCTATGGGTATTGTCAAGTCTAGATTATGATTCTGTGACATGGGGTTGGTCTCCTACACTAGGTTGAGTAAGAGAAGGTGTTGGTTGGGGTTCAGTGGGTTGTGCTGAACCTTCACCCTCCTCTACTTCTGTAGATGCCAACATATTAGAAAATAAAGGTGTAATTCTTCCTGAAAATTTTAGTCCTTTTCTGGACATGTTTGAGAAAACCTTTAGAGTGTCAACTGGTGTAATATAAGCATCATTAAAAGGTTCACAAAGCTTAATTTGATTATTCAAAAACACCTTTAAAAATCTTGTATACATAAGAAATTTCTTATTAGGATTATCCAAGTTCCTTAACATACCATCTTGGATACATAAAAAAGTTAAACTTTTAATTTGTTGCCAAACATATAACAGCTGAAGCAATATTTGGTTGAAAATCATTCCAGCTTGTAGATTTTGAACTTAGGCAATAAAGGATGGTATGTATCAGATACTTCAATTGAGGAGAAAAGAGGGCTTTTTGAAAAGTTAGTTTATTAAGTTCATCCTCATACCCCATCAATAGTAAAGGTTTTTGAAAAATAGCTTCAATTTGTGAGGCAATCAGCACCCATCATCATTAAGAATGAAGGGAACTTCTTATGATAGCATGCGGTAGACCAATGACTGCCATGCTATAACAGTAGCATTGAATTTTGCATCTCATCATTGATTGTTGTTGGGAACAGCAGTGGTTTCCAAAAACTGTCCACATAAGTAAATATAGATAAGTAGGACTTACAGAGAGCATATTGTAGTCAACTTGATGTAAAAAGTCCACTATCTCATGAAATTCTGAATTTCATGCTGTTTTCTCCAAACATGCGACCATGTTGTGTTGATCGACAAATTCCAAATCAGCCATAGATGTGTTGAAAAGTTTGAGTGAGGTGTGGGATATGATCGATTGTGAGAATATAAGGGTTTAGAAAAGTTAATTGTGATTTTATAGAGATGTGCTTTAGGGTTTGAGATGACCGACTGAATAAACTGAGTCTTTAAATCTTAAAGAAAGAAAGTAATTATGAAAGAAAGATCAAGAAATATCCCAATTCATAGACCTCTTACAAAGCACGATTTTAGTGGAAATATATCATGGTATAATTTATTAATGAAAATTGTTTATGCTCTCAAAAAGAATGTAACGGTAACAAGCAGCATAAAACTTTTTGCATGCATCACTAACTTTATGCTGGCAGCTCAACTTTGCTTGGCAGCACTACTTGTTATTTTCCATTTAGTACCCTACAAATCCATCCAAACTGCATACTTTAAACTAATCTAAGCATCAAAACCGAATTGTAACCATTGTATAAACACTTTTTGAGAAGCACTAACCAAGCTAGCCAGTATTAACTTTGTTTAGCAGTACAAAGTTTTCTCAGTCAGTATTAACTAAGCTCAACAGTATAAACTTGTTGTACTAACATACTAACTCTATATCTTCAAATAAATATACAACAGCACTCTATTCTCACAAGCACACTAAAAAAATAGATAGACATGTGAGAAGTCATAGGATCAATATTTTATGCATAACCATGAATAAAAGTTAGGAACTGGATTGTCCATAACTGACCAACATATGAACCTCTCACAACCCAATGTCATCTATAACAAATTCATCTACAATACTATAACAACAAATAAAATCAACCATCTTGGCCTTACCTGAACTAAATACAACTATAGGTTGAGCATGCCAATGTTAACAATCTAGAAATTAAACCTACTAACATCAAAAGATTTTGTTAAAAGATCAGCCTTATTGTCATCAATGTGGAATTTCAGCACCTGGATAAGCTTCTTCTCATAAGCATCCCTAATGAAGTGGTGCCTAATCTCATAATGAGCTTTGTTTAGAGTTGAAACACTGGATTCATTACAAAGGGTTGCCAATAGTGTGCTTTCATTATCAATGTTAGACTATGGGTTCATAATTGTGGAGATCGTTTTGCCCATTTAGGATTAGTTTTACAAACAACATTAATAAGCACAACGGATATTATAAAGAACAATAATGTTGTTAAACAAGGTTTTACTACTAAACTATTGTAGGCCTTCTTAATTTGATCAAATAAATGGTTACAAACTATAACAAGGATCCACAATCCTTGAGGCTACACTAACTATCTAATAAACTAACTAATACACACACACTTTCTTTGGTGTGTCTAGACTCTCATTGGAGAGATCTAACTATGATGGATATCTAAAACAGACGCCTCTAATACCCTTTAATAATATAGAGGGTTTACAAGAAAACCTAGCTTACATAGAAAGCTAACTTGATCTAATCACATAAAGTCTTATTGTTTCAATCTTCATCAATTTGTGCATATGTAGTTATTGTAAACATCAAATCTTAATCCCAACAATCATCCCCTATTTGATATTCACAAAACAAACTTCATGTATAAACATCTCAATGCTTCCCCTTGACTTCAGATCATCTTAAAACATGCCACCTCACACATTAATAATTTGCAAATCATCTTTCTTGTATCCTTCTTCCCCTTTTTGTAATCATCCAATAGGGGTCCTATAATAGATATGCAACTTGTAAACACTTCCCCACAAGTGGTGCATGTAGATGGTTAAACATTTAATCAATAAGCTTCCCCTAAACCAATATGTTTACCATCTCTTGAATCTCGAACTCTAAAACTTTATGTAGTGATTACTCATGAAGAAAACTAAGTAATACATTAATTTGAAGAATAAGAAGAATCTCCAAACTTAGGTCTTATGTCTTGCACTATCCACGTGAACAATCGAACTTAATAAATAAAACCGTGTAATATAAGTAGACCGACAGCAACCTCTGACAAAAACCGCATCATCTATGAACACTACTAAGTGATAGCAAATGGTGAGCAAGAGGCACCAAAAGAATAAATCACAACAACCTTTTGCTAGATTTTGACAAGTCTTCATCACACCATTGTAAGCACGAACAAGTTATATTTAAAGCCAATGTCCTGCTACAAACACAACTTTAAGATATGATAAGAACACGCATCTGTGAAACTCAACTACCACATCAAATAAGTGATAATCAACTGTCTTCGTAATCACATCTTCAAATAATCTCCAAAATTAGCCATAAAATAAATAAGAATAAACTGTTATGAAAAACAGTTCCATCCGAGATCCAAACATGTTTGTGTCCAACATCGGACAATGCTAGCAGTATTAAAGTACTCTGGCCGTACTAAAACTCAATAGAAGCCTAGCAATATTAACTGTTGTACGCTAGTAGTATTTTCCATCCAGAAACCAACAAATGTTACTGAACAATGTATACTTTCAGGCCCAAGCAGTATTAACTTGAAGTTCACGAACACTATAGCAGCATAAAATCATATTGCACAAACAATTATAACATTTAAACTGTTTTAATTCCTTGAATCCCAATAACAGTGTTAACCTTGAGCCCAAGCATATATATTCGGCCCATGTACAAATACTTAGCCTATAAAAAGTTCATATACAGCCAGGCACAATACTTGCTATATACAGACTCTTCGTGAGACTTGGCGATAACAAAGTTATCGGCCATGAGACATAAATTATAACGAGTATTATTAGGTTACCTTTTGAAGTATGCCGTGATATTCGAGCCAGAATTAAGAAGGGCAATCAGCAACGTGTTACACCCCCAAATTGGGTCGGCAGCGGAAGATGGGTTCCCGGGGCGTGTTACTTCTCAATATCAATACACAAGATATATATAGAACGACCAAAAAGTCATTTGAAAAGAAACAATGGAATTACAAGTAATATGTTACATAAGCCCGAAGCTTTAACTGTTCACAAATTGAAACACAATACAAAGATTTCATGCCCATGACAGATCACAAAAAGAAAATGTGACAAAAACTTTAAGCATGACATCCAAAATCAAAACCACCAATGTATCCATCGCACCTCGTGCTTATTGAACCCCTAAAGAACAATGCTTTAAAAACTCAACAATAATGTTGGTAATTCATCGTTTTTATAAATCAAATATTGGTAGGACACAAGATCCTCCCAAGTGGTGATGATAATGCAACAGATGCCGATATCATATAAATGTAATTAAGCGTTGCTCTAAGCGCATTACAACTAAATGGAAGCATTACCAAGTATGGAATCCAAATTAAATGGCCGTTTTGCCCGTCGGTGATGTTCTAAACACCGCAACATCCTATAAATCGACATGGTATACGTATCGTTTCACTAGTGATAGTCTAAACACCAGACCCGAATCCGGGGTTGTCAGAACCCAATAGATCTATTCATAACATTCGCAGCTCGTATTATACATTCATGATAATGGGCTCAGTTTGGGTTTATCGCTACTTTAGGCAAAATGTAATCATAATATAAAACTTATCCACTTGTGCCAGTTGTAAAACATTAAGCCAATTTTTTATCACCCCAAAAACTTTAGTTAAAAACAACAGCATTAAAGCGTGGGCTAATGAACTCACCTTGAGTGAGTAATGTCGAGTGTATCACAATTAACGCGCACCGCGAATTGATCAAAATGCAACCTAATTAAATAATGGTCGTGTAAAATACTGAGTACTAGTCTAACAACATTGAATATAATCTAATTGTTTGTTACTTGACTATCGTACGGGCTATTATAATTAAAGAGGTCATGACATGACGTTCGAGAGTTAGGACACTTTAAAACTTAAAATCCAACAACTCGTCGAGACGTCCATCCGAAGAAGCCAATCATTATGAAAACTCCTATATAAGTACTTTGGTAACACACATAATATTCTATATAGCTCAATCACCAACTAATGGTTTAGAAAAATTGTGTATACTAAGTTTAAAACGTTATAATTACCCGTTTAGTAAAACTGGCGTAACTGTTCTGCGTTTTAAAACCCGATTCTCGCTTTTCTTTATGTCCATCTTTCGTATTAAGACGGTTTTACGATATTGGACATTTTCATATTTTTCTCAACCGATGACACAGTAACTTTTACTGTTCATGACAGACATGGGATTCGATAAATCGTATTCGTCGTCGTTAAAACCCCAGTAAAAGCCGTATTTTATTCGTATACTAGCTCCGTTTTGATGATTCTTTCGAGTACTTCGCGTATTTGCAATTATCTATATTTTATTAGGTTTACAAAAATATAACTTTACTGTCAGAATAGTAACTTTTATAAAAATATGAGTTTTATAAAATATTAATTGGTCTTAAACAGTCGGGAATTCAAAACTCGTTCTCGTTATTAATTGAAAAATTTACGATTCTTATCATTTTTTGGAATCCTAAAAAATTGTGTAATATTTATTAAAATATCACACTTGCTTTTAAAGTTTTTATAAAAATGTTTTTTATTAAAAATTTTATTTACGACCCCGTCTATTACGTATAACTCGTTTTTAACGGAACTTTTTCGTTATATTAAAATCCGTTTAAAATCAATTTCTTACTTTTTTCGGATCAGACGTGAAATGTAATATCTTATAAAAATATACAATTGACATGTTAATGTCGAATTTTGGACAGATAAATGTTTGCTATTTGTTAAGTCCAAAATTTTAGTCTTGTTTTCCATTAAATACCACTTTTGTAGTTCACAACAATTTTTAACAACTTGTATATAGTATTATATCTTATATATATTAATGTTCATAGTCCATAGTGTTCCTTTTTGTCCAAATATAACAATCTTAATCTTACATAATAAACCACGAACTTTCATAATTATTCATAAATCTCTTATTTTTCTATATGTAAGTTACTTTTCAACAAGACCATGATGAATACAATTAGTTCTCATCTTTTTAAATACTCTATTTTAACAACCAAACAGACATTAACATATGTCCATAATTGTCCTTAAATTGAAAAAAGTGTTTCTTTAACTGTAAAACTATAATTATGAAACCAATAAAAAACCCTAATTAGTACCCAAAACATCCTTACCACTCCAAAACAATATGATACAACATTTTCTCATCCATTTTAACATGATGTATATAATATCACAACATATATAAAAGTCACCCATATGATCATTTCAAGTGAAAACCTCATTTTCATGATTAAAACCTAAATGGTGATTTAAGCTAAAATAGAATAATAATATGCATAAAAACTTATAAAATGAAGGCATAAAGGTTTAAAGTGGACCTTATGATGAATGATGATGATGATAATTAAGTGATAAACCCTTGTTTAATCACAAAACCAAAGCTTGCACAAAGAAACCCTAGCTTTTCTTAATAGAAACCCTAGCTTTCTTTCACTTGATTAATACTTGGAAATGGTTAACCAATGCTTGCAAATGTCTTAGTACATCTTAGGATATGTGTATATAGAAGTGTAAGGATTGTAGAAAAATTTGTATGGATTTAGTTGGGTGATGTTGTTATGCCGTGGCCAAGAAGGGAGCAAAAGAGGGTTTTTGTGAACTTTTCTCTAAGTGTTAAGTGATATATGTGCTTCCTTATGCTATGTATAAGTAATAAACTAGTTAAACTAGTCAAAGAGACATATAGGAAGTCTTAGGGATGGCCAAGGTCATAGTCATGGGTCAAAGCATGGTAGGGATGGTGCCATAAAGAGGTATGGTTGTTATTGCTTATGACTATCTTGAAAGTATAATGCCATTTCATGTATATCTTTGTATAAAATGCAAGTAATTTCGGCATAAGTGAGATATATATGATATATTTGAGTAAATTTTGTGTATTGGGTATAAAAGTGGGTATTTGTTGAAGCGTAGAAAAGTTTTCGTGGTTCCGGGAGTGCCTAAACGCAATTTATCGCGAAACGTATACACTTTACGTATCCGATAAAAATAAAATTTAACAAACACTAATTATCCTTAAAATAATTATATAACCCTTGCTTGATGTAAACATTTAATTGTTTGATGCCCGTTTACATTGAACGCTAATTTTTGGCGTACGCGATTTAACCTAACGTTTACAATTTTAAGCAAACACGTACAATTCAAAAAGGTATATTGTGAATTTATTGATGTCGTCAATGACTTGAAAACACAGGGTGTTATAGACTTCCCCCGTTAAACGAGCCTTGTCCTCAAGGCTCACGATGCATCACTTGACGACGGTGTGGTCTTGGTGAAGAGGTGTGGATATTTCTTCTTGAATTGGTCTTCACGTTCCCATGTGAACTCAGGACCTCTCTTGGAGTTCCATCGAACTTTGACCAATGGGATCCGACTTCTCTTCAACCGTTTAACTTCTTGGCCCACTATTTCTACCGGCTCCTCAACAAAATGAAGTTTGTCGTCCAAATTAAGTCCATCCAACGGAACGGCTAATGGTTCGTCGGCATGACACTTTTTCAGATTAGATACATGAAACGTATTATGAACTCTGCTCAATTCTTCTGGAAGTTCAAGTTTGTACGCAACTTCTCCAACCCTTTCTATCACCTTAAAAGGTCCAACATACCTAGGGTTTAACTTCCCCCGTTTGCCAAAACGTACGACCCCTTTCCAAGGCGAGACCTTAAGCATAACTTTATCCCCGACTTGAAATTCCATTGGCTTACGCTTCAGATCGGCGTAACTCTTCTGTCGATCACGAGCGGCTTGCATCCTTTGCTTGATCTGGATGATTTTCTCAGTGGTCTCTTGAATTAATTCTGGACCGAGTATTTGAGCGTCTCCAACTTTAGTCCAACAAACAGTTGTGAACGACACTTTTCGGCCATAAAGTGCTTCAAATGGGCGGCCTTGAGACTAGGTGTTGCTAGTGTTGTATGAAACTCGACCTCATTGCACATGGTTAAACCAACCTTTCCAATGTCGACTTGCACAACGCTCGCAACATATCTTCGAGAGTTTGAATGGTCCTCTCGCTTTGCCCTTTCGGTTTGTGGATGGTACGAGTACTCATATCCAAAAATTGTGTACCCATAAAAATAGCGTTCTGATGTCAGTGACCTCCAGAAAATTTGATGCGAATCTCGGGTCACGATTCACAAATGATTGAGACAGGTTCCTATGTCTCGGTGACCACCTCTTTAGGTACAATCTTGCAAGGTTTATCCCAAAGGATTCGGTCTCTCTCATTTGGTGTGGATCGCAGACTTTGTGAGTCGGTCAACGATTACCCCCAAAATGGTATCATAGCCTTGAGAGCTTAGGGAAAGCCATGGTGATGTTGTCCCACTTCCTATTCGGGTTTTTTAGGCGTATCCACAAGCCTGATGGCCTTTGATGTTCGCCTTGACTTAGCACAGGTCAGACCTTGTTAAAACATAAGTGGCTATGTCGACTTTCATGTGGGGCCACCAATATAGCTTCTTCATGTCTTGGTACATTTTGTCGGAACCCGGGTGAATAGAGTATTTTGATTTGTGGGATTCGTGCATGATCACAGTCAGCAAATCGCCATAACAAGGTAACCAGCTCCTGCCATTGAGGCATAAGGTTCCATCCGCACGTGGTTCCAACTTTTGTTCTCTAATCGCTTCTGGAAATTTAGCATTTTCAATCAACATTCCCCCAACGTCTTCACTCTTAATGTTCTCAGGTTTTCGTGCTTCGGTCTGAGCACTTAAGATCTGTTTGGGAAGGTCCTAACTATCGGCGTTGCCTCATGTTCAACTCTTTTTGATCTAAAATGTGTTGCAAACTCTTGTGATCGGTATACACTGTACACTTAG
>BQNB010098171.1:14244-25217 GCA_026074375.1 Tanacetum coccineum
TTTGGTTTATTTATTTGTTGCAATGTTCGAATATAAACAGGATGATATGGTTGTCTAAATCCAAGTATCAAACCACGTATTTGAATCAATTGATCATCAGGTAATACTTTTTTAGTTTTTTTGTGCATTATCAAATTTGTTATAATTATTTCAATTATTTGATACTATGAATTATTTACAAACTTTTTGCAACTGTTTTTTATATTGAATATTTTTTTATCAAATTTTCCTAATTTGTTCGTACTAAAAAATATAGAATGTTATAAAACTACAATACGCCGCGACAAGAAATAATCAACATCATTCTTGATGATAAATGATTTTTATAAATAAATTTACCAGAACCAGATGATCCCTAACCATCAATCAAGGTATGTTTTCTTATTATTTATTGTTGATTTTCAAAGTTTTCTAAACAATTGAATAACCTATTTAATTTTTCAAAAACTAAAATATAATTTCCTTAATTATAGTGTAATAAGGGTAACAATCTTGCAGATTTAAGGTTATGTAACGATTTTTTAATGACCAATAATCTATAATTTTGCAGATTAAAGGTAAAAGCTTATTTTTTTCTATTAGCTATTTAATTGAACATATTTTTTATTATGGTTTCTTGATTAGAAAGGTAAAATTGATTTTGATGTTACCTAAATTATTACCAGGAGTGTCAAGTAGAAATGTCGATTATTATTCAAACTTTTACTATTTCGAAGTGAGAAGATGATATATTGATGATGTATTATAATAGATGATGTAAATTATGAAGGGCCCGATTTATCTCATTAACATTATTTTGTTATCCTTTGGTTTTAGTTTGATGCCCAGCGAGAATCCTCCAACTCAAAGCAAAATATTCAGAAATCATAAAGGCATGGATCCGTTTTAGTCAAATGATTTCAATTCAAAGTTCACTGATATCACACTCGATATCAGTCGTTGGCATTTTTATCACATCTTTTTCATTTCGGGTATGTTACTTGCCAGTGTTTTTAGTTCACTACTTTAATCCAATTTATTTTGAGTATGTTACTTTGTGATCTATCGTCGAGTTGTTTGTTTTGTTAATCAATAGCAACATCATTTGAAGGCATGTGATGCTATTTGAATGTACTTGTTAATGCTAAAAATATAAATTTATGGGATTCCTTCTGATATCAATAACTCAAATATTACAGAAACCAAGAGGTTCAATAGTTTGAAGCGTAAAGCCACTACGTATGTCTTGATAGATAGAAGATACAAGGCAAAACGTCATGGAAACGTGCAACACAATAGAGAAATTGAAGTCTTAAACTGTCCAGTTAAATCGCTAAAAGAATAACTTATCTACATAAATGCTTTATTTTCTGGGTGTAGGTACATAATATTAACAAGAGTTGTTGCATGGAACAATGTGTTGATTAAGAGCCTAACACTAATTAAATGGTCGGAGCTTGGTACAACTTTTGATAGCGTAAGATTACGATCTAATCAGCACTTCAGGAATGTAATGTTCAAAATGAAATAGGTAACTTGCTAACTCTTAAATCACATTCTGCATGCCTAGATGTGGTTGCCTACACTACACTTACGAAAGCTTCTAATAAGGGAAAAAAAGCATGTTATCTTGGTTAGTTCTTATTTTTGACATTGATCATGAGTAGATGTGGTAACTTTAACCACCTTGTAATGGGTGGATCAAGTAAAATAAAATTTATCTTCAAAGAAACTAGTTCAAGAGTTAACCAACATGCAATTCATAACATCAGTTATGTTGTATTTTTTCTTTGCATGGCAAGAGTGTGTTGTAAACATGCAATTTATAAGTATGTTTATAAAAAGGCTATCCAAACAACCAATAATTAAACATGCTATTAAGAGATGTTGAAATGATCATGTCAATGTATATTAGCGGTTGAAATAAGTTATCCAAACAACCCCTAATTACAACATGTTAAGGTTAATTAGCTACTGAAAGAAGCTATTAAAACTCCCATTATTAGCAATAGGTCAAGGTTAAGTTGCTGTTTAAATAAGCTTTCTAAAGAGCCCATAATGAGGCACACCAGATACCTATACCACCATCGTACACATTGATCACGGAGAATGTAAGTTATAACTAAATAATTCTGGAAATACTTCTTTTATCTTTTAAATAATCCCTAAAGCTAGCTCGCTCATCGTACACATTGATCTTTGAGAATTTAAGTTATAACTAAAACAGATTTATACAAGTTTGTAATGATTTATTGAATGTTATCTTTTGAAGCTAATTGTTTTTCATTTGTTTACACTCATTAGGCGGCTGCAAATGTGGAAAGAGCAATCATGAATGCACTCAAAATACAGTTTGTTGACGTTTTGACAGCATTAAAAGATAGCATACCCAAGAGGTTAAGGTAAACTTCGATTCATTATAGCCGGCTATGTGAGGAACATCTCCATAATGAGGTAAGCTGATCCGTAGAAATAATATTAGCTCTTAACACTTATTTAGTTTTAGTGAATTAGTGAATTGAACTGACCATGTTCGCTACTTTTTGGAACATGAGTATTGGTAAGCAAACCCAAATACCCCTGTATAATAGACGACAATTGCAGTACTGTATAGAGATATCAGAACTGGTATAGATCAAAGTGTAGAGTTTGAAATCCCGGAATGAATTTGTATCCTATAGAAAACCATTATTTATATGATAAAATTAGCTAAATTACAACCCTTCTGAAACAATGGAAGTGATATACTAATAGGTGATTAACAATGACATATAAGTTTAGATGTGTTCACCACATTATGTGTTAATGTTTGATATTATGTATAATGGCTTAAAATATATGTTGGACCTTATACTCGGGTGATTATAACATATTAAGCCATATTACAGGGTTTCTACTCAATTCACCAGTGCACGTGACTTCGTCCTCTGGCTATGGAATGCACATAAAGAAATCAGAAGCATCTCTTGGAACACAAGAGTTCGACATGCAAGTAAGGTACATATGGACTCTCAGAAAATGGACAAGGAAATCCATGATAGGTACTTCTCTTTGAACATATCTATAGTTCATAATGTTATCCAACTAAGGTACATTTGGTGACTATTTGATGTGGAAGTTTTAACCCGTTTACTTATAAATAGGTCAATACGGATTGTGTTTTATCTAAAAAATGGCATGACTATTGTTATGCACTTGATCTTTCGTCTTTACCAAATCGTTATGAAGCCATAATAATATTTCATAGTATATCGGGTTGAAACAAGTAATATTAACGTCTAAAACAAAAGGTCATTTACTGATTCCAATCTTTCTATGTTTGGTTGAATTTATGAAACTATTTTAATGCAACAAATCATTATTATAGAAAACTAGAAGGGGGGTTGAATAGTTTACCGCTTTTTAATTTAATGTTTATGTTTGTTAATAAAAACTTAGATTCGACTTTATGTGAATTCAACACTTGCACAATATAAACAATATACTTATCTAAATAATTAATAGGATAGTATGAGTAAATAAGGTAAGATAAGAGATAAGAGTAAGAACAATCAAACCACAACGCCAGGATTTATAGTGGTTCGGTAATGAAGCACCTCTTCGCCCTATTCCACTCCTCGAGCACCAAACTCGAGAGTTTTCTTCACTATGTCAACAAACTCCCATATGGCGGAGAAAACCTTACACAACTTTCGCTTATCTTGATTTTTGACACTAAGCTAGATGTCGAGATCTAATCTTAGCTAGAACCAATCTACCACAACTTCACAACTTCACTACACAACTTTGCTTCACGACTTGATCACGACTACACAACTTGATCACGACTACACAACTTCTTCACACCTTAATTTTCTTCACACCACTACTTCACCAAGCTACTACTATAATCACACCTAACTAACACTACTAGGAAAGATCACCAAGATCAAACTATACTTACAACAATCACAAAGATCTAACAACTACACAACTTTACAAGATTTACAAATGATTTACAAGTTATGATATGGATGCAACAAGATTGCAATACACACTTGAGGTGTAATACTTCTTCATTTGATGATGGAAGTATTCTTCTCTTACACTTGAGGAATTGAGCTTGGATCACTTGGAAATAAAGCTTTATAATTAAATGATCAAAGGATTTTAATGAGATGTATGGGTTGTTTTTTATCAGAAAGAATGAGTGCAAAAAGTGAGAAAATAATGGGGAATAGTCCAGTATTTATAGGCCAAACCGGAGGAGCGTCTATCTATGGGCGGTCCCCTTAGATAGGTGGGCGGTCCCCTTAAAATTAAGGGGGCCGCCCGTGTATTTAAGGGGGCCGCCCTAGACTAGGGGCTCCTGATAAGTGTAGAATACACATATCCTTTTATGCTTAAAATAACCCAATTAAACCCAAAACAGACCAAAAATAGCAAAATACTAAAAAAAGAAAAAAAACACTTTTATTTTTAAAAATAACCTTTTTTGCAAATTATCTATGTATTTTTTTTCTTTTTTTTAAATAAATTGTTCAATCGGTGAGGTCAATCCAAAACAAACCAAATTCAAATTTGGTTTTCAGATCGGTTCTGCTTCACGGTTTTCATTCGGTTCGGCTTTTTTTTTGGTTCGGTTTCTGTTGAATATCTAGTTCGGTTCGGTTCAGTTTTCGGGTTAACCCCAAAATAAATTTTAACCGAACTAACCGATGACCGAATAACCCTGAAACCGAACCCGATCAACAAACCCCTATGTAGCCTATTGTATGATGTTGGCTTAAAAGAAAATGTCTCTAAGTTATTTTAATTATTTTTTTTTGAACTAGTTGTGTATGGGTTTTACGAGTTCTATTTTTTCTCTTTTTCAATACAAGCAAAATTGTTCGCGCATTGCTGCGTGGCATAATTTTGGGCAAATTTTTTCCCAAATAATTTTTTTTTGACTTAGCGTAGGCCGGTTTTTTTGGTCTTTTCTCGGCGTTTCTTTTAAAGTTATTAGGTAGTCTAGGGTGTTTGCGCTTTGCGGCGGGGCTAATTTTGTCCCGAATAAGTTTTTTTTTGCTTAGCGTATGGCTCGTTTTGTTCACAATTCGGAATATTTAATAAGTAAAGTTTATTACATAAAAAGTCGTAAATTATTAAAAGATGAGAGTGCGTTTTGTAATTTTTTATTCTATTTTGAGTCAACAACGGTTTTTTTTCCATATTCGCTTCCTTTTTTTGGGCCATATGAAAATTGTAGTCGCAATTTTTTCATAACAACAAAAAGAAAAGACCAGCCCATGAAATGCTATTTTAAAGATTTCGGTAAAAAGATGCCCAACAACAATTTTTATAATCATCATATAATCACTTATAACACGCCTTTCCTTTTATCACTTCTCACTTGCAGTCACAAATTTTCTTTCACAAATACAACAATACAACTTCTTGATTTCTCTTGCATTTACTCGTCACCAACCCAAAAGAGATACTCAAATACAAAAAACCACGCTTATAATCTCTTCTTTATTTGTAATGAACAAACCACCACTCAAAGTTTTACTTTCTCTTCTTTATTTGTAATGAAACACATAAACTTGGTTCGTGATGTTTGTTTCGTCTTGAGGTAGGTTTCGTGTTGGTTTTGTTCTTGTGAATATCGAAACAAAAGAAAGATATGAACACTTTTGTTCTTGTCTTTCTTTTTAAGTTTTCGAAAAGTTAAAAAGAAAGCTTTGGTTTTGATATGATGGTTATGGTCCACACACGAAAATGTTTAAAGATTGATACCAAAAGTGGACGAAAACTGAGATCTTTATATTATTTCATTTTAGTTCAAATTTGTGTTCTTGTTTAGATTAGATGACTGTTCATGAGTGATGGGGCGGTTGGGTACGACGTCGTTTTAAACTAATGTGTATGGATTGGACTAAAGGCAGTGGATTGGGCCAGTAACAGTACCAAAATAAACAGTGAAACTATGTACGGATACGACGCCGTTTTAAAGTTATATTGATTATATATATAATGCCGCCCGATGTAACTTCTTCAAGAATCACCATGAAATTTTTGATGTCATAAGGCACGTCATTAGTGAATCTACAAGTATCACGTGGTTTGTTTGTTGAGTTTCGAGACGGTTTGAGTATTTTGATATCTTAAAGCACACTACTGATGAATCTACAAATTTTCTACAAGTATCGCTTGTTTAAATTGTCGAGTTTCGAGAGATAGTTTGAGTGTTTGTTCTACTCCCGCTCCAACTACGAGAGACTCTTAGTTAAACCCTTCATGTTTTTTAATATAAAACCTTTTAACCGGGTCAAAATAGAAGTCAAACTAGCCGTTTTTAATTTAAAAAAAAAAACCGGTTTTAAACCGGTTTAAGAAAAACCGTCAAAAGATAAGTCAAACATAGCCGGTTTTTTTTTTTTTTTATATGAGCAAAAAACCCGATTTTAACCGGTTTTTAAAAAAAAAAAAAAACATAACGGCTACTAGCCGTTTTATACACGTTTTTTGTGTTTTTTTTTTTTGTTTTTTGATGATTTTAGGGCATGGTTTAGTACTATAAATACATGTAATGGTTATTGGGTTGAAAACAATCAAAAACACTCACTAACTCTCTTTTCTCTCTACATCGTGATATATATACTCTAATTCCAGAATCCCGCTATAATGTAAAACTCCACAATCACAACAAGCTTCACTAATGACCCTCCGTTTTCTACTAGTCATGGCTCGAGAAAATTTACACAAATGAAGATTGTGGTGAGAATAAGACCAACTACGAGAAAAGGCGAATGTTTGGTCTGAATTACGATATGTGTATTAATGATCGAAGGGGTGGAAAAGCGCGTTTCAAGAAATGTTATAAATTTTATAACCCCGGGTCCAAATCACTACACCCGGACCTCATAAGGAGCTGATGTAATGCGTTAGCGAAAATGATACTCACAAGTACTATGGTGCGGATGGTCAAGTTGGTTATATTTGATAATGATGCGTTTCGACTTGATTTTACGAAGTTTGTCAACACAACGCCTCTTCCATTCACCACTGCGACATACGACAAAGCTAAGAACGGAGATCATCAAAAGGAGGCTACAAAACCGCGCAATCAACATGGTAATCGTACTACACTTAGAAGTGATGCTTTTAAATTATGGGGAAACGCTAAAAAAGATATTATTGATGGTTTTTCGTGGATTATAAATATGGTGTTTTTCTAATATAACAACGGATACTTGGATGACACTCGCACCACATTGGTACGAGCAAATTCCTTATTTATCCGATACGCCTCATTGGTTAAATCCCGAATCTTGGTTATTAATGAAACGGCAATTGCATTTAAACTATTTGGTTATCCTCATAGCGGGATCTATTAAGAAAAAATTTTTACATGACCACTTTAATTGGAATATAATTAGATGATAAAGTTTAAACGATTCACTTAGATAATGCATCCACATAATACTAGAGCTATGGAATTTGTTAAATTACGTATAAAACCCGTTTTCGATGGTCATGTTTTTTCATTCCTGTTGATGTTTGCTCAAGTTATAAAAGATTATCCGTGCAAGCGTCATTAAAAATATGTGATAGTTTAAGGATGTGAAATTTAGGGGTTTATTAGTAACTATATATAGTTCGAGTAAACGACCGACAAATTGAACTAAGACGTATTTTCGTAAACGATGTTTTGGTGAAGAACCTCTAGGACCTTGCTAATATAATAAAACTAGGTGGAATTCCTACTTTGCATGATGTTTGAAACGTAAATTACGACACCGTGATACATTAAACGCTTTATGAAACACATGTATAATAGAATAAGGGTCCGTTACGATAAGCGACCAAGATTGGGATTTTACAAAATGATTTAACTATTTTTTACAAGTTAATAAAGTGTGCAACAACTATATTATCGGGTAGGTATATTACCCAACTATCACATTAGTTTTAAACAAATTTATGCTATGACGGAAAAATTAGACGAATTAATAAACCATCACCGTAGTCACATAGTTTAGAAAAAAGTATAAAGTTATAAAAAAGAAATTTGTAAAAGTATTATGCTAATTTACCTTTGGTTTTTTTACTTGTTCCCCGCCGCACATAATCCATTTTAAAAATGTTTGGAGGCTAGAACTTTTTAATAACAAGAATAATGAACAATATAGACTTATCCCTATGTCTAGACGCTGACAACTCACCGACCGCGGCCAACTATATAAACTCCCAATAATTTATATAAATAAACGATAACTTATAAAAAGATTATTTGAATTTAATGCAACAAAATATGGTCACATACAAAACCCAATTGATGATCAAATGCGGGCCGATCGTCCCAGAATGTCAGTTACAATAATAAAAAACCTTTATAATAGTTAATTTGAAGACGCTACATATCGACAACGAACCCAATCGCCTCAACAAGCGAGTTGGGACAATATATGGGCTACAAACTGTTTTAATAACTTTAAGGCCCGAAGGAGTTTACAAACTTTGGACATTTTGCTTGGGGAAAGAAATAGAAATCCAATTTCCAATTATATTACCGCTAAAGGCTTCCGTGACTATATTAAACGTTCAGAATAGCTTCGACGGAAGCTTCCGAATCGGCGCATTTCTATTAGCGGTAGAATTATATCGGAAATATAAGGTCAAGACTAACCCCCCCGAATCCGTATAAGTATATGTGTAAAGTTTGAAAGATATTTGGACGGAGTAGAAGGGTACATCATGAAAACATCGTTGGAAGGTCCGATATTAGAAGACGGTAGAAGAACCTATAGCAAGAGAAGAAGTTGAATAGGTATATCACCTCCGAATGACCGATTTATATTAAGGAGAGTTTAAGAACTTGAGATATTGAACACGTAGATGTAGACATAATTTATTTGGAAGATTTTAATTGATTAGTATAACGGGTTGATTTGCAAAGCCGAACCTCGACATACTTGACTACTTTGAGTACACCTAATATTATTTTTTCGGGTGATGGCCATAGCCGAAGCTCGAAATTATTAGAGTAATTTATATATTTTTATTGTATATTGGTATTGTTTAAATAGAAAGTTATGAATGTATTTTTATTAGTTATGTTTCCGGTGCAAATAAAAATTATTTGAATGAATTTTGTGTTTTAGTATGTTTCCCGGTGTAGTGTTTAATAAAAGTTTGATAATTAACAATTTATTAAATAACTGTTTGAAGATTTTAAATTCCGAAAAAACCGACCGAACGGTAAATCAAACCTATTCCTGTAACATTATAACCGAAAAAAACCGAACCGGTAAAAAACCGATTCCGAAAAATTTATAACCGAAAAAAAACCGTTCCGAACATTTATAACTAAAAAAAACCGATTTTCAAAAAAAACCGATAAAAACCAAACCGTATATTAAGAAAAACCGGTTTATTATAAAACCGGTATCTATAACCGAAAACCGTTTTAAAACCGAATATATTTGCCACTCAATTCCCTATTAACTTTCTTCAAGAATCACCGGGAAATTTTGATGTCATATGAGGCACATCATTAGTGAAGTCTACAAGTATCCACCTGGATTTGTTTGTTTGATTTCGAGACGTATGAGTATTTCGATATCTAAAGCAAACCATTTGGTGAATCTACAAATTTTCTACAAGTATCGCATGTTTAAATTGCCGAGTTTCGAGAGAGATAGTTTGAGTGTTTGTTCTACTCCCGCTCCAACTACGAGAGACTCTTAGGGGATTTGTATTAAAGTTAGAGTTATATTAGTATTTGCATTAAATTATGATTGGTATACGCACAAGTGTAGACTATAAATATAAAGTCATGTGTATTATCTGAAATCAATCAATCAATCAATATTATTCATCCTACATTATGTTGATCGAAATGTGATGTAATTTATCAATCAATCAATCAATATTCACCCTCTCTCACACGAAATGTGATGTAATTTATCGTGAGAGAGGGTAAAGATGTTGTCTATGCATGCAAGATGGAATTCGTTTCGTTTGCAACTAGTTTTAATACTCGTGCACGCATGAGGTTTAAAAATTAAATTTTAATTAAGTGTTAATTTTGTGAGTGTTGTTATTTATTCGAATTTAATATTGTTTACCATTATTTCAGTAATTGTGAATACCGGTTTCTTTTAATTTAAACAATTCTAAAAATTATAATAAATGTTTCTTACCATATTAAATAAAGAACACTAATCCTCATGTTTGTCAATTACATTGTTACGTGTTAATAATAATTTAACAGTTTTTTTATATTAAAACTCGTGTACGAATGTGATAAATTTATATAATAGAATAACAATGAATCATTAATAAATGCATATAGTAAAAATAATATTATTTTTTTCGGGATACTTTTACTTAAACTCATAAAGAGAAAACATGAGTAGTATACATACAACATCGTCTATTTAATTATATACACAATAATTCGTGTTTTCATTTTAATATTAATAATATTGTGCATACATATGTTGTATTTTTAAAACAACATATATGTCGTATTTTTAAAATATAAAGTCTAAAAGTACAAAGCTTAAGGGTTAATTTATTGGAAGTTATTAAAAAACATAGAAATTTATAAATTAACAGTTAACTCTATATTATTTATTTAAAATTCAACCACTAAAGTTTTTATTAATTACCTCTTCTTTTTTTTTCCACAAATTTGACACATATATTTTTATGTGTTTTTTTTTCTCCATCATGGTCTTCCACCAAAATTTTCAATTTTGACTAAATTAGATTCAATTTTTGATTTTTTTTAACCAATCAGATCGCACGATTTTTTTTTACGTGTCACAATCAATCGTTTTGATTAGTCAATTTTTTTTACAAAATCAAATCTCATATAAAAGTGCGAAATAATATAATTATTTTATTATATAAAAGATATGAAAGACTCTCGTCCCCAGAAGGGATAACAAATCCACCAAATTGTTAGGACCGCAATTATAGAGCTTCGTTGAATAGAGGATGATTGTGATCGTGTTGGGCGA